>APFE031711809.1:0-29630 GCA_000404065.3 Pinus taeda
ATGTCAGTACCATAAAATAATGATCATGAACAAAGAAAAAGATAGTCACACCAAAGAACACAAGATGTAAGGTGGAAACCCAATGTGGGTGAAAACTACCTGCTGCAATATGTCTCTATCTTCTTTCAAATTAGAAACTCCTTTTACAATGGTTTTGTACTGGTGCAGTCCTTTACTAGTATGCAGGCTGCAACCTGCAGAGAGCTACAACTCTCTCTCATTTTCCAGTCTCTCCTGGAAGGGAGCTACAACCCCCTACTTCTTTTGAAGGACCACTTTTCATAAATTTTCAAACTGGATCCATATACATCAAATGATTATCAAGTACATGTAGATTATATAGTCAGCTGTAATAACCAGATCAACAATAACAGAACAGAACCCAGAACACCTTATCAACAGAAAAATTCAACCAACAGAAGATATTAACACAGATACGCAGGTTTTCTTTCTACTGGCCTGCGTCGCTACGCACTTCACCCTCTGCCTCTCTGCGTATACCCGCAGAGTTCCTTCTGCTGTACTGCGAGTCCACGCAATGCTCCTTTCACTGATCTACGTACAGTATGCACCCAAATGTACTATCGCGCCGCGTACTGCAAGGTAGGCACGCACCCAGAAGAGCTAACGTGCCGCGTACTGTCACCGCAAGTACGCACCCAAAAACACTGTCGCGTCACGTACTTAAACAGCAAGCATGCACCTGAAGCACTGACGCGCTGTGTACCCATGCACTTCACCTTTGTCACCTCTGCGTACCCACGCGCTGCACCTTCGCCTCTTCTGCGTACCCACGCACTGACCCTTTGTTGCCTCTACGTACCCACGCACTGCCACTGTTGATCACCTGCGCACCTCTGATTAGGGCCAAAATACAGTCAGATACTCAGATCCGATCTTGCGCTCGAGAAATCACCCTTCACAGATTCGCTTTCAACTTCTCTTCTATAGATCAAGCTTTTTAAACTGAGAACCTAATAGATCAGATCTTAAGATATTCAATACTCCAAAGATACTCAAGCCAAATGATCTCCTTAGCTTTATATAGGCATTCTCTTCCTCAAATCAAGGATCATGGGGCTCAATAATAATAATAAAATAAACAATACCATGGGCCAAAACCATGATAACACAATACCATCGGCTAAATACCATGAGAAACCCCACGTGTGGGTACTTTACTTCCTTGAAGAGTGTGCACTGGGGTACGCACCTCATGAATAGGTAACCCACGTATTTGGACGCGGTCCCTGCACGGTATACCTGCGGGTATGCACCTCCTGAACTATTCTCCTGCGTACTTCTTTATTTTTATCAAAAATGAGAGCCATGCCATGGGTGTTGCCATCAAGTACAACATCTGAAACATATAATCATACCAGAACCATAATGCCAAGACTTTTCAATCACCATTTAAATATATCTCTTTACAGTTTTCAAAGTCTATACAAATGAAACCATGTCAAACAACGTTTCAATCACCATTCTCATAGCATACCATAGCACAACTGATTTCAAAAAGCGTTTCTACCAGCTTTACTACTATTTCTACTGTAACGATGTTGCGCAACTCCAATTCTCCTCCATAACAATTAGAACGCGCCCAAAATCAAAATAATGTTAATAGGAATCGAATTGAGGTCGACGGGAGGGTGATGAGCACACAATATGAAGAAGCGTTTCATAGACCAACAGTTAGAATTAATACTCAACAGCATATAAACCCACAGGACAACGTTACCAAACTTTCTGTATATTCAACAATTTCAAACATTTCAATGGAGCACAACAGCGTTTCAAAACAGTGTTTCAGGTTCCGAGCGTTTTTGATATCATGAGACACAACCTATTAAAGCTGAGAGCCAAGCAAAATTCTCAAACGCATTGCCTCAAAAAGCAAAAGATTTTTCTAATGCCTCAAATATCTCTTACAAAAGGATCAAGAAATGCACTCTAATCGTTCTCTCAACTGTGAGATTCTTACGATCCACCGAAAATTTTGAAAAATGCGTAGAGCTTGAAATCTTGATACAAAATCAAAATTCCTGCAACTCTGGCCAAGAAGGAACCTGAAATTCTCAGCCGAATCCCAATAAAACAGAAAAATACAACAGTCGTTTGATATGCACATATAGCGTTTTGAAAAGTAGTTGGGATGTAAGAATACAGCTTCAAAGTTGTTTTCATAAAAATGTCAGGCAGCGTTACCAAAACAGACAACGTTTTTGTCAGGCAGTGGACAGAGGAGCAGAAGGCAGGCAATTGACAGAGGAGTTACAAGGCAAGGTTAAAAAAAGAACCTGGGACCTGTGCTTTGATACCATGTCAGGCCAGTAGTAACTCCAGAAAATTGATTCGTCTATTCCATGTCACGCCAGGAGTAACTCCAGAAAACTGATTCGTTGTTGATAATAGGCACATGAGAGGGAAGTAGAAGCAACACCTAAATATGATAAAGCAATGTTAGCATTTAACTAACTCATTGATGAGTTTCTATGATAATGCCACAACATGCAGGACAAACTTATAAGAAGGATCGAGGGAATTCAACTATGGTTAGTTGACATTGAAGGAATATTGGGCTGTATTGAAGCGGGATCTATGTGACTACCCCAATTGAGGTGGAAACCTCACTCTCCTCTTGATTTTCATGTTTCAATCCGCATAAATTTTCCCATGAAGACTAAAACTATTTTTTATGTTACGTTTTGGTCACAAGAAAGTCCTCCTAGGCACTTGATAGCTTAAAAACTTTGAGGTCAATTATGTTTTATTTTAGCTCTAAAACTACATTTTACTTATGGTTTGTTTTCTGTCACTGGTCTCATTTCCCAAGAAATAGTCTAGTGATGAACAACCATATTTGACTATGTAATTTTATGGATTATAAATTGAATATAAAGCTTACAAAATGATTAGTATTGTTATACATTTACTGTTGTGAAATCTCAACCAGCTCACTATTTCTCAAATTCGAGTGCATGAGCAAGATTTCCCTACCCAAAAACCCTAGTTGCTCACTAGAAACTACAATGAATTTCTTTATTGGAATACACCTAGCCATCTTGGTCAAGATAGTGAATGTAATAATATTATTTTTTCCTCATCACTGAAACCCATCACCTTGCTCAAACCTAGCTAGCCTTGAAACTTAGACCTATCATCTCTTTGCATTTTCACTATAAGCTAATCTCTATAATAGGTTCTTTTTTATTTTATTTATTTTTGAGGAAAACCATGAATGTATCGAAGAAAAGAGATTTTGAATCTCCAATAGTTAAGTCATTTGATGAAGAAGAACCTGTTAATTCCTTTGGGCATTGAGTTCCGGGACAATCCATGTTTTATCAATAAGGTTACCAGATATAGATAGTTAATGATATATATGGTATTTTTGAGGGAGAATCCACCTGCATATGACCCAAATCCAAAAACATATAACACTATTGAGAGGTCCTCGCTTCCAAAGATGGATTCCCATCCACATATGTTCCTATGTGGAAAAGCTATAGAATGGTTGGTGAAGTGTGTAGATCCAGGAAGAAGTGTTCTTAAATGAATATTGGATGACAATATTTAGGATCTTTCCTAGAGAAATGCTCAAGACATGGTGGACAAGAAGGGATACTTTCAAAACATGGGTAAACAAAGAGTATCTAGTAAATATGTTGAAGATCCATTTTATTTAGCTACCACTATGTTGTGTCACCTTTATGGTGGACCAAATTTTGAGACTTTCCTTGATGGTTCAGTTCCACTCATACACTATGGCAGTTGAAGGTAGGATTTTCAACTAGTTGTACATCTTATCAATCTTTCTCTCTATTGGATAGTATTAAACAAGATTAGAACCACGAGGATTTCCAACAACCATGTTTTTTCATGGCCTCTTACCTACTAGATATATTCTACACCAATATGTCATTCCTAGCCATGAAACGGAGATGGTTAATATTTAGTGCAAAATCCTCTATGAGAATCACCATATACCATTTTATGCAGATATTTTTTAAGATTTTATGGTGCCCTTGTATGACACCTTGTTTGATAAAGCTTCCCCATGTATGTCAGAAAGAGCCATGTAGGTAGTGCCCTTATTCAATTATTGGTTTGTGTACAAGGATGAAATTTACATCAATGTCTCAAGAGAAATTAAATTTCCCCACCTATAGCCCATATTTGTAACTAGCAAGGTAGCGCTTTATGAAATAGCTTATCATGTATACACAAGGGTAGATGGATCTCTTTCATGGACCAAGAAACATCCCTAGCCACACATGTCTTTCCACTTGGGAGCATATAAAATGAAGGACATCAAAAGGTCCGAGGAAGATTGTTGTAATGATTTTCCATTTTTGGGACATGACATTACACAAGTATGGTCTAAGATCTCAATGAACCATTGCAAATTAGTTAGAGACCTGGGAAAAGGAAGGGAAACATAAGAATATTTTGAATTTCACAAAATTCATTCCAAGAATAGGCTACAATCGTACCCAGACAGAAGTAGAAAAGGTTAAGTAAAAGATAAAAGCATCATCCTAGGTACAAGAAACTGTAAAGTAAAAGGGAGAAGGATTCTATTCTTTGAAGGTAACCAATGGAGATCCATCTTAACTCTGAATCTATCAAGCACCGAGACAGATCAAATCTCTTGAGGTGCAAACATCTTTTTTGAGTGAAAAAAATTATGAAAAGTTTACACCTTAAAAATTCCATTCCTCTCAGGCTTGATAGATGTAAGAGTTAATATGGATCTACATTGGTTTCACACACACACACGCACACATATAAGTGAGAAAACCTATCATAACTTTGTTGTTAAAAAGTGAGATTTTTTTCAAAAAAGTGTACATGAATGAATAACAAATGTTAAGATAATGTTTATTATTATAAATACAATATTGTAAAAGTATGAAAAAAGCAAAGAGTTTGGATATCCACTAGAAGTGAGAAAACCAAGATAAGATAAAATAGAAAAATTTAGGAGAATTTTTATTAAAGTTCTTTTAATAAACCGATTGATATCCATGTTTGTCATCCATAACTATTTAGATTAAATTAAATGTTATACTAGAATACCTTCACCAATAATGTTACATTGGGAAGTTAGGATATCTGCAAAAGGAGGCAAGCCAAGATAAGGTAAAATTAGAAAATCCAAAAGAGAATAATAGGATCTCTCATAATTTTTATTCATAGATTCTAACTAATATTAAGTTTGGCAACCATAATTTTAAACAACATTGACCTTAAAAAGGTTTAAAGAAGGATTTCAAGAAAAATGAAATAAGTAACTATGAATTAGCATAAGGTTAGTAGAAGTATTTTTAGTCTTCCTATTTCAACTTAAGGTCGATGAGGATTTGTTAGGTTGCATAGACTTTTAATAAATTGAAGTCCATCAATTTCCTAGGGATTTTCAAGACATACCTAACTTTAGAAAAATTGTCTTATATCTTCGCTGTAAATGATAGAAACTCTTCCACACTTCTATTTTTTATCAAGACCTAAGATTCTTAAGAGTTAAGTGAAATCAAAGTTAATAATAATTGTTTTGTTGCAATAGATTTTTTTTTGTTATATATTTATCAATGGTAGATAAAAATGAAGCTTTACATTAATATTTTTAATGTGGTTGTACTAGTCATTTCTCATTAGAGATGTAGAATGAAACAAGAGAAATAGAATGTATACAATGCTTTGATTTCTATGCCAACCTGCAATAAAAAAAACTATAGATAAAATGAAAATAAAATATTTAAATACAACCATTCCATTTAATATTTGCAAACATATATATCATCAGATTTGAAATGGAGCCTTGTAATTGAAACACAAATCACATATTATAAACCTCACAGACTTTAGCAACTTATACCCATTATTTCCATCCAGAAATAAATGCTAGATTTGAAATACATTTAGAAAAATAAGATTAACATGAAATCACCTCATGTACAACCCATGTTTTTTGTGTTCCCCTAATGTATAACCCATGTTTTGTGTTGTGTAGGGAAGACTTACCTTTACCAATATTCACTAGTGAAGGTACTAATCCCTATGAAAAAGTTTCTATGTGAGTCTTCTATGTAGATATGTAGCTGGCACATCAAAATATTGGAATCTCAAATTTGACAAAGTAAATTTGGTTATTTTTGTGTGGAAAAGTAATTTAAGCTACATTAGAGAAGAATACCATGAGAAAAATCATGGGTTTTCACCAGGATTCAAAATATTTACCCAACCCAAAATGATAAATTGATTAATAATTAATTATATTTCTAATGTACCATTACCTCAATTATATTTTAATTAATAATAGTTTTTTTTTTTTTTTTTGCTTATTTTCAATTTTACATTACATTACAATACATATCTCTACTATATTTGGCTTACATGTCTCTAACATGCTAGGATACCAGGTTGGAGAAGGCAATGCAGTGGGATGGGTCAAATGATTATGCATACTTGATAGCCTAAAGGGTTAGATTAAATGATTATGCATAATTGATAATACACATGGTCAAATAATTATGTGCAATTGATGACACTAAAACTAATATTGTTATTGGAAAAATGAATTAAATATTTATAAGTATTTGGTGATTCTGAATTTGTAATTAAATGGATAAAAAATAGATGCCAAAATATGTTTCTAAACTCTATGTTAGAATAGATCAAAATTTTCAGATTTTTTTCAATCATTTTTATCTCATATATAATAGAAAATACTTTTAATAAAACAAAATAATTTGGTGATAACAAAAAATAAGAATTAAACATTTTATAAATATGACATTTATAAGTGAAGTATTTCTTTTTTATAATTGAAAATTATCTTTTAACAATTTCAATCATACTATTATTCTATTTCTAAAGATTAAAGTTATATTTTCAATATAGAAAAGATGTTCAATGTCTTTTTAATGAATATTTTTTATTTTGAATTTGATAGAGTAAAAAAAAAAATTCATATTTCATTAAAAATTCCTAAATAAACAAATGAGAAAAAATATAACAAAAATAATTTCAGAGCCCTTTCAAAAAAAATTAATTAAAATACAATATTCTATCCCTATAAGGAAAAAGAAAGATCTCTCACCTAATTGTGGAGGTGGAGTTGTTATCCTTTCAGCTCTTAAGTTTGATTGTATTTTATGGAGCAACCCTAACGGCTTATGAGATTGGGTACTGTGTCTCTCAAGAAATTGTCTCACATGAGGTCAATTTCCTGATGATTGTTCATAGAGTCCGTTTTCTTGAGAATTGCACATGTTATAAAGCAAATTATTTATATCGAGGAGTTTCATAGTTTCACAAAGTCGGTTTACTTTGGGATTGCATATGTGATTAAGCAAATTGTTTATATCTAGTAGTTTAATATTTAAATTTATCTAGTTTATTGTTGGAAATTTGAATTATTTTTTATATTAATTTAGTTATAAGTGAAATGATTAATTTTTTTGTAAATTTAAATATAAAAAAATTAAAATTTTAATATTAGATATAAAATAAATATACAATTAGAACAACCTTTAATAACATAAATAATTACAATTTTTCATATTTCTAATATAAACATATGTATAAAATTAAAAACAAAAGGATTGTGGAAATATCACGTCTGTGCTTGAGTGACGGGCTACACGGATTAAGGATCTCATATGACCGTTGAAATGGCATCCCAGTGGCTTCCATCAGTATAACAAGGATTTTTTAAGATCCAACTACCACTTAGAAAATGACAGCCGCAGCTCCAACTGATCGACAATTCTTATAAACCATGGAGGATCGGATATTATATAAAACTATGGATCTTTTTAGTTAAATCGGATATTATATATAACCCTGAATCTTTCTAGTAAGGGAGTGTTTAATTTATTGATTGTAGTTTTTAGTTAGGGAGTGCTTAATTTATTGATTGTAGTTTTTAGTTAGGAAGTGCTTAATTTATTGATGGTAGATTTTAGAAATATTTTATAGTTATTTTAGCAATCTGTAATCAATATCCACAAATATCTTGGATCAGAGAACATATTATATTATCATATAAGGGCTTAAAGATCAGGAGTTTTACCACATAAATGTTCCCACACTGCGAAATGGAACTCTCCATTAATGGAGAAAAGCATGCGCATGTTTCTTGCCTAATTTGCAAACGGCTGCACAATATCAAATATATAGATATTATCGTCGCAGTAATGTGACCACAGGGGATAGCGTATATAGCATTCAATTTACACGAAGCATGCTTGGATTATATACACTTAAAAATGCCTTGCCTAGGCCCTATACTGCTTTTACAAAGTATCGTATTGTTTGATACAAAATATCTGCCAATTATGACTTGCAGATTCAGGTTCTGGATGCTGCCGGGAATCAGTTTATGGAGCGAAACAATTGAGAAACATGTCCTCGATGCAGCTGCTGCTACAACTAGTACTAGTTAAAGTAGACATCACAATCTTCAGCGCAGAAGATGGCAACTTATCCTTATCGCCCTGCTGGAGCTTCTTAGATTCCTCGCCCTTATTTTCGTTCAACGAAATGCTACTATCAGCTCGTTTCTGTATCAACATATTTTGGTTCCGGCGGCTTCTCACATAATTCTCTGCCATATAAATGTCCATAGCCAGATCCATTGAAAACCTGTAAGCTGTCGTTGTAACGTGTCACAGATAACTAAAGTAGGCCCCGCGATCTGTGATGAATTCTTAGTCTATTAAAACCAGATATTCCGAATGAATGCACGAAGACTTGAACTCTGAGTGATGAATCAGTCGTCGTTTGGTGATGAACTTCAATCGAAAATTGTGCGAACGATAGCAATAGGCGTGAGGTATATATCACTAGAGAACAGAGAACCAGTGGGCGTTCTCCGTGGGCTAGGAAAACCAAGGGTAATGATATTATGGAGACAATTTTGAGGAAAACAGGTAACTGTAATTACTCAAGTCTGCGAGTAGCGATCTGTCTCCTCCTTTCCTCTGGCACAAAGGCCACAAGAGTGTATAATATTTTCTGCATTTCTGCATATGTCTGTTTATATTTAAGATCGCTGTTAAGCCGTTCCGTAAGTAAAGGTCAGCGGTCACTTCAATACCAAAAAATTAGCATGATTGCAGTTGGTGCAGCTCAAGCTAGATGTGATCCTTGAGTGGTGACCTCATTCAAGATTGCTGTTAAGGCACTTAGTAAGCAAAGGCCACCCGTTCTAGTCTCGCCAATACCAAAAAATTAGCATAATTGCAACTGGTGCAGCTCAGGCGATCCTCTCTGTTATAGGATAAATGTGATTTTGAAAATTCACCCACTTCCCAACCAAACAATAAAATTGTATTATTATAAAAACAATAAATATATATTATTTCAATATAATATAAAATAAGTGGGCCGGGTATTCAATCTGAAGTCACAATAACTAAATTTAGAGTGGCGGCTAGACACCAGGAAATTTTGTTACCTGCCTTTTCATTTCCTTGTTTCAAACGTGAAAACCATCTTTATATTTTTAAATGAATTGGACGCCTCATGCAACATCGAAGGCGACAAAGCGCCACGTCGTCATGCTTTAATTCCTTGACTCTGAGATCAGGAGGCCCGGTGAAATGATTCATTGCATCTCCCTGCGTTCTCTTTCAAGTAGCAGTTTATACCTCAAGCAAATTCCCCACCATCATTCTTCTTCTCGATAACAAAAAAGTTTATAAAGTTATTACCAAATGACTAAATTTCTCGAAATTATTAGAATACTATACAACAAAATCTTTTGAATCGTCGACCAATTCGGCCGTCAATTCTACAAGCTCATGGATATTGGATGGAATGTATTTTCTCGAGAGAAGTTGCCCCATTAACAGAGGCGGAACCACATTTAATATGCACATCCAAAAATTGGATATGACAATCTTCATGTCCTCGTCGAAGGTAGGGACGTGCCGAGTTGTTATCCATTTCTCTTATTGCATATAAGATCCAATGTATTGTTCTCACTAAACATCCAATCAGTCAAATACAAATACATTAAGAATATTACAAATGCATTACGAAAATTAACAATGATTTCTCTGCAAAATGATTTAGTTGTTTTTGTGTCTCTTCTTAAACACATACATCTATTTTCTGTATGTAGGCTGTCATATCCCATTCTTCCTTTTTTGGGAACTTCAACCTTCAATGCATTGGATGTGCTGAAAGGATAATCTTCTTTATGGACTTTGGAACATGGTTTTCTAACAAAAGATTCCATCTGTGAATCTTCATGCAATTTGGAACATGGTCTTCTACCAAAAGATCCCATCGGTGACTGTCATAAAATAAGAATAAAAAACAAATTCAACATTGTCCACAAATTACCTACTTCAGATAAGTTATTGAAATAGTTGAGCTATATTTTAATATTTAGTTAACTTATGAATCCACCGTGTTATGGTGGCATGGGCCTTTCTAGTCGATTAAATATTCATGGAAGGTGGAATTCCTATTACATTTATTGAACCCTAACAAAATTTATAATTTAATTTTTCAAGAAGTTAATAATTTATTGTGAAATCAATATGAATTTATGATGTGTGCATTCTAACTATAAATATTTTTTAGATTTAAATTTCCATTTTCTATCTAAATTTTTCACATAAATAAATTAAAAGTTTAGATGACCATGAAATAATAATAATAATAATATTTATGAAAAATATTTTTTTATAAAATATAGTGTATTAAAACAAGAAAGTGTATTATTGAAAACATTGAATAAAGTGTATTTTAAAATGAAAAATAGCATGTTTAATCCATATATCAATATTTTTAAAATTGAAAAGATTGTAATATTTCTTTTATCTTAATATAATATTTTATATAAAATAAAATTAATATAATAACAAATTTGAGATTGTAGTCAATCTTATTATTTTATATAGATGTGAGTTTTGAGATTGCCGTATATCTAGAGAATTGTGGAGGAAGATTGAGCTTATCCAAAAGCAACTTATAACTCAATACCTCAAGATTGAAGGAAATACTCCCTACCCTATCCTCTTGATTGAAGCTATCCTTTCCCCCATTGAAAGCTTCTGAGGATCAGTTGGCAAGATTTTTCTCCGGCTTGGCCAGTGTAACCTTTTGTCAATTCGATTTTGGAGCTCTCTCATTATTCTCTCTCTCTATCATACTCTTGGACACATATTTTTCTTGGAGCATTTTAGCTTTGGAGCAAGGAAGGGGAAAACAATCAAATGAAGAACAGCGAAAGGAAACGAAAGCAAAGAGCAAGAAAGGAAGAGCAAAGCAGCTTTAGTAGGAATACTTATAGGTAACATATTGCGTGTGTGATATACTAATTGGTTTTGACATGCATGGCTTTGCATGTTGGTATTTGGTTCTCTAGTTATCAGTGGCATGGTCTTGTCGGGTTATGATAGTGTTTTTCAGCCTTACCTTGCCTTTTTCAATATAGACATGGTGTGATGGGATTGTTTTCTTGGTTTTGAGATTTGGAATTATCGGATGGTTTTGAATACACGACGTAGGTGGTCTCAGGAAAACTCCCAAAGGCCTAGGAATCCCTTGACCGGTTCTGGTGGGATACACGGTAAACCTCGAGGGTGTTGTCTCAGTTTAGGGCCTAGTGATCTGGTGTGGATTGCGGTAAAGCCTGAAAGATAAGGAAACATAAAATTCCCCAAGGATAGTGATGGAGTTTGGAGGCATTCCAAGCTTGGTTTGGTTTTCTGATCTAAGCGTTCATTTTGGTGAGATCACAGTTTGGTGAGGGTGGAGGTGGCTTAACCTCTAGATTTCCTTAGTTTTTTTTGGATTGGTTTATCCATGAGATCCCACATTTATATTTGAAATATGGCACGGGGGTCATTGGTTGAAAGAAAGATTTCGTTTATCCATGTCTATGGTCAAATGGTACATGGAAGTCCCAAACCTACTCAACTCATGCGTATGTTTAGTAAAAGCTAAGTTCTCTTGTGTTTGTACTTGTTATTATGTGGCCTTAATGGTTGTTATCTCATTTTTATTTACATGGTTTAATTTTGGTTATAAGCATTGTTATATGGTTGCTTATGGTCATGGTTATTTCAAGTATTTACTTGTAACTGAAAGGATAATGGATGAAAAACCTAATTGATGTCAAAATAGTTCAGGGAAGAGGGTGGTGATCCTTCTTATCCAGTCTCATATGAGTTATCATTCATTTATTCTTTGTCTTGTATTCATTTCCTATAGATTGCATTGATTCCAAGTATTTAACATAATGCCAATCCTGGTAGGGGATGGTCAAGCCTTGTATTGGAGCCTTTTTTGGCTTGCAAGTCTCGTTATGATGTAAATTATGGTTATTGAAAGCTAAAGGGTTTTTGGGTAGTGACATGCATTCTCGGCTGGAAAAGTGGCACAAATACATGAGTCACAGGCACGGGTCAGAAGAGAAAAGTCCCTAGACACACACATGCCTTGCTACGCGAGCATCTAGAGCCTCTCAGACGCACCCTTGTCCATATCAAGGTAGCGTCCAGGGGTTTAATGGTCTATAACTCAGTGGGACCTAAGGATTGGTCATGGGGATGACTCAGAAGGCTTCTTGGAGTCCTGTAGTAGGTATATAAGGTTAGTGTTGTGGGTTTATGTCGATTCCACATCCTTAAATGACACATAGGGAGTCGAGTCATATCATAGTAATGCCTCATCTCATGTTTACCTTGGGTAAGTCAGTGAAAGTGGGTAGATGTGATGGGATGCATCATTACAGGGTCGTATCAGAGTGGGTTGCACACTCTTTGGGTCATATCTAATACCACAGGGTGATATCAGAGCGGGTTCCATTTTCTTTGGGTCATATATGATACCACAGAGTGGTATCAGACTAGGCTCCTTTCTCTTTCGTTGATGTCTGGTTTCCATTCTCTTTGGGATATATCTAATACCACATAATGGTATCAGAGCATGGTTCACCCCTCAGACTAGATGGGAAGTGTGTTCGTCATGCATTCATGTCGGTTGCATATGTGTTCCTTATGCTTGTACTCCATGTGCTTGTTGCATTTGCACGGTGTTAATAATGGTTGTAGTGATGTTACCATGCGAAGGTTGATGGCATTGTTGTGGGATGTGTTGCCATGAGTGTATGGTTGTATATGCATTTGTTATGCATCTCAGTGTCTATATGTTGTTATGTAAGCATTTTCATGGTGAAGGTTGTCATGAATAAGGTCATTGTATGTAATTAGGTCATCATGATGATATTGGTATGTTATGATGCTAATGTGTTGGTTGAGATAGAGTAGGAGATGCAGATAATTAAAGTAAAGTTGCAACAATGGACTTCGAGGTAAAAGAAAATCATCATACAGGTTTGTATGTTGGGCATGCAGGTATGTTGGTTAATGTTTGTTATAAGCATTAGGGTTACTCATATGCTTGTCATTATATTATTATTATGGCTACATGTATGATAAATTCTAGTTTATTAGTGTAGTCATATGCATGTGTTAGATAGTCATGAATGATAGTAACCTATGGTTGTACGCATTTCTATTGTTGTTTCATGATAGTTAACTTGATTATTATGTTATATGTTGTTGATGAGCATGTTATATGTTAACCTGTTGTTGTTATATGTTAGTTAAGGATTAGGATTATTGCATTAATATCTCGATGTTATATGTGCCACGCTAAATCGAATTGGCCTATGTAAATGGTTAGGGTTATGACATAAAGTATGAGTTTGGCTATCATCTATTTGATGTTTGAGAGTTTGATTATGTCATCTACTTTATTGATTTAACATGTTATATTTGCAATTTTCTTGAACATTCTATGAATTCCATAATATGACTATGTGTATGTAAGATTGCTCGAAGGAATGATCTCGTTTTAAGATGCCTCTATTCACACATATGTGTTGAGATAGCTGATGATATGTACTTGAGTGTAAGTAGGTGACAGTTGTAGCATTACGTCTAATATCTGCGATTTGGCTATGGATTATGACATGAGTTTTAGTATTAATAAACGTTGATTTCAAATTAGTAGATTTGTTGCCTTGATCTTTGGGACATGTGATCGACATGTGTGTTCAGTTACAAGGCAACGTGATTGGCAACAAGGTAAGATTATTGGTATATTGTTATATTTATTTATGCACTGACAATTATGTGTTATGGAAGTATGATACAAATAATTGCATGGAAAATAAATTTTCATGGAATCTTGAAGAACGCCCAAGCTGAGCTTTCCCTTGGAAGCACTAGGAACCCATGGGCATTGAGTCATGGTGTTTGTTGAGAGTCTTTTTCTTTCATTACCTTGTCTTTTTCTTGCGCTTGATTTGCAGTTTTGTTATGTATATTGCATGATAATGCCACTTTGTTTGTGGTGTCATATTGTTATTGGTTTTCATGATTTTCTTCTTGTTCTTGGCTTTTATGTTTTTCGGGTCTCGAGAATTGGTTGGGAAAGAGGAAAATTGATGGAACTCTAGGAGAGTTGTGTGGAACCCAATAGGTAATGAAAGACTCAGATGAAGTGGTGCATGTGTAAGGGTAACTAAAGGTAAGCCTATGAAAGTCAACTAAGTTGGTTGGGTCCTATTGAGGCCTTGAAAATCACTCTTTCAACATAGGGGCAAGCCACCCAGTCTGGACCTTAAGACAACTCCTTTTCCATTTAGGTAGTGGCTCCGACTCGATTGTATGGGACTAGTTTCCCAATGAAAGGTGTTGAATGAGTGCGTAATGCTTATAGAAAATTGAAATATATGGATTTTCAGTAATGAATTAAATATAAAAATATATGCATTAATCTACTCTATAACTCAAGATTGTTTAAATTTTATCTAGATGTGATCTATAATTATTTTCTTTAGTAAATGACAATATAGATTACTCAAACACCAATGGAAATGAAACAATTTGAAGATGATTACCTTGATTAAATAGTTAATCAAAATAATATGTAAACTCATGTCGCATTTAAAATATCAAAACAAATTACTTAACATATATGAAAATATCATTGGAAGCATGATGATTAGTGAATACATGTGGTATTGTTCTTTAAATAACTTAAGCAATCTGAAAAAGATAAATTCATTATTTATTCATGAACAAAACATAGGTACAAAGATAGAAATACTAGATGTATGTTACTCAACTCATAAAAGAAGTAGTAACAGTTGATTCCTTCCCACAAAGCTGATTCCAAGAGTACAGTAATGCAACTTCTCAAAATTCTTTATGAAAATTCCTAAACAATGTTCGAATCATTCAATTGAGAAAAGGATGAAAGTACAGTAGTGTGAGCTTTCATAAGCCTTTCTTCATAAAATTCAGGACCTTTATTTCATACAAAAAGTAAGCTTAAATAGTAGAAAACAACTAAGTCTATCGTGTAGAGCGTTGAGGGCCTTTAAACAGATCCCTTCAACAAGGCTTAAAGGAAAACAATATTTTGGTAGAAGTTTCTGAAGGTGATTTGTTGTCTTCATCAGCTTTGTTTGTTCCATCAAATTATCTAGATGCTTGTCCGTCTGTTTGAGCTGAACTGTTTCTTTTCAGCGGAACTGTCCTGTTCTGTCATGAAATTGAACAAGAAAAACACGAATCGATAAGGTGAAAATAAATGAAACTGATAAGCAAGTTTTATTTGAAACAAATCACATTTTGTAGGAAATCAGTAAAAGTATAGAGTGCAACACCATATTTTTGCCTAATTTTCAATTTTGGTAACCACTTCTTAAAAATTTCTACTTTCAAAATGAAAAAAAAAAACATCAAGAGATGTTTGAAAAGTCAATAGAGTACCATTTAACATTTTATTAACAAAATATGTAAAAGGAAAAATAAATTGCAATGGGATGTACAATGGGAGTGATTTTTTACAGATTTTATTCTTTATTCTATTTTTTTAAAGAAATTAAGAAAATAATTTCTTTAATATGAGCCCATTTACATGAAGAGAATATCCCTTTCCTGATAAACCATGAAGTATAAATGTAGATGGGCTTATCTATTCAACAATATGAAATGCACCAAGCCATAATTTTTTAAATTTAGTATGTTTCCCTTTTTCTTCGTGTTCTTTGTCCCACTTGAGAATTAGATCTCCAACTTGGAAGGATCTTTGTGTGACTGAACTTGCATCGAAATAGGCTTTCACCATCTGTTCATGTTTGGTGTGTGTGATTTTGGCCTTTTCCCTTTCTTCTTCCAGTTTTAGGATTTGTGAATTTCCTAATTGCAATGAAAAAAAAGGTGTTTCTTCAATGAATTGAACTAGGGATAATGAAGGAAGAGCTAAATATGATGGAATAATGGCTTCCTTCCCATAGACTAGGTTAAATGGAGAAGTGCCTATAGAGCCATTTTGAGTTATCCTATTAACCCATAAAGCAAATATTTAAGCTTTATGCGAGTTTCTTTGATTTTGATCTACAAGTTTTTTTATTATTTTAAGGAGATTTTTATTAGTGGACTCTGCCAAACCGTTTCCATGGGGATAGTAATTCGTAGGAAATTTGAGTTTAAAAACTCTCCTAATTGAAAATTCAATCATACTAGTACTTGAAAAATAAGATGCATTATCAAATATAAGTGTACAAGGCAAACCAAATCTTGTAATGATAAATTAATCAATAAATTCAATAACAGATTCAAAATTGACTAACTTTAACAAAATTTCTTCCACCCACTTAGTGAAGCAATATGTAGTAGTCAGAATATATCTATGATGTTCAGAAGAGTTAGGAACGATCTCACCTATGACATCTAGTCCCCATTGTTCAAAATCTTGTTCGATGTTGACTGGTTATAGAGGCAAGGCTGGTTTCCTCTGTCTTTTAGAAGTAGCTTGGCATGTTTTGCATTTCCTCGCATATGCGTGGGTATCTCTGAAGAGAGTTGGCTAGTAGTATCCAGCATGTAATATTTTGTGTGCTGTAGTATCTCCTCCAAAGTGTCCACTTGTTGGTCCATCATGAAGTTCCTGCAAAACTATTTCTGCTTTAGACTTTTCTAAACATATTAACAATATGGAATCATAGTTTCTCCTAAATAACATGTTATCAACAATCTCATAATTTTTTGCTTTTAATCATAAATCCCTTTTTCTTTTATAATTGAGTTTAGGAGGAGCATATCCATTTTTTAAATAAAAATTTAAATTAGCGTATTGGGAATCATCATCAATTACACTTACATCATAAATGTGTTACCTGTGTCCCCTTTGGATTGTATGTTGGATTCTCTTGTAAGCAACTTGCAAAAACCTTTTCCTCTAACAATTTTGGTTGGTTTTATTTTGATATTGTATTCGTGCAGAATTGTTACCTAATTCTCTCTCTTTTCTCCTAATTCTTGTTGCATTAGTAATTACCTCACTGTTGGGAATGGGACTATTACTTTCATGTGTGTTTTTAAGAGAGAAGGTCTAAAATGCTTTACATATTTATATACAACAAATGACTGTTTTTCTACTTCTGAATAATTCAATTCAACACCCTGAAAATTTGAACTAAAAAATGAGATGGATGCTTCAATTTTCTGATTATTAATTTGTGTCAAAACAGTAGAATAAGTCCTTGAAGAAGAAAAAGTATATAAGATGAAATGATCAGAGAAATTTAGAGAATTTAATGAAGGAGCATCGATAATTTTCTATATGATTAAATTGAAAGATTTCTTTTCATGATGACCCCATTTGAAAATTGCATCCTTCTTAATAATTTGTTGTAATGAAAAAATAATTTGTGAGAAATCAGGGACAAACATTTTGAAAAAATTGATCTATCCAAAAAATGATGTCATGATTTTTTTGTTATATGGTGGAGGAATTTCTGAAATTCCTTTTGTTCTATCAGGGTCAACGTAAATTCCATTTTTTGACAAAATGAATCCTCAAAGTTTCCCTTCACTGAGAGAGAAAAAATATTTTTTTGGATTTAATGAAATCCCATATTTTCTACAACATTCAAAAATTTGTTTTATGTCCTCAAAATGAACTGTTTTGTTCTTTGAATAAATAGTAATGTCATCCTAATAAACGAAAACTCTTTTATTTAACAGACCTTTGAAATCTATATTAATGGCTTGTTGGAAAGTGGCCCCTGCATTTATTAAACGAATGGCATTTTTTGGTAGGCATAAGTTCCTCGTTTGGTTCTGAAAGTAGTCTGTAGCCTATCATCTGTTTGGACCATGATTTGATTATATCTAGAGAAACCATGTTGGAAACACATATTGAATACCTAATAGGAAAAATGATTTTAGCTTTAAGGAGTTTATTCAATTATGTTTTGATTTGATTTTCTAAGTTTGAATGAATTTTCCTTAATTTTTGTTGGACATGTTTATCATTTGATATCATTGGAATTGTATGTTGAATGATGGAAGTTCCAAACATTTTGAGATCTTCGTAACTCCAAGCAAAGGCATCCTTATATTTCTTTAACAAATTGATGAAAGATAACCTTTTTCCAGACGATAAACCAAGTCCTAAATTGATGTTCTGAGGTTTAAGATTTATCCCAAGAATTATTAATTCAAATATAAATGTTGAACTCTATTGTTTTGAATTAGTAACTCTTTTAAATTTGTCTTTTAAATCATAGAGATCCTTAAGTTTAACTACAGATTTGGGTATGGGATTATCCTCAATTTTTTGTTCTAGTTTATGATTGTGTTCATCTTCTTCAATTATTTGGTCATCATATAATTTTTTAGAAATTAAGAAGCTTAAAATGTCTTCATCATCATTAACTACCCACCAATTGGTGATATTATCGAGAATGGATGGTCTAAATATTACTTCTACATAAAATATATTGGGACTATAATCTTCAGATGGTATCAGTTTTGATGCAATGTTAGCAAGAAGGTTGGCGCTAGTATTCTAAATCCTAGGAATAACATAAATGTTGAACACTAAATAATGTGAAGAGAGAGACTGAACCAAAGATTGATAATGCTTTAGTTATGTAGATATACAACGCATAATATTTCTCACTTGTTTAATTACAATTTCTGAATCTCCATAAACCTGAAGGTATTTAATCTCAAGGCTAATTTCTTTATACATACCTTGGACTAATGCTTCATATTCTGCAATACCATCTGTGCATTCCAATGCCAATCTGTAAGTCAACATTATCTTCACACCTTCAGGATTAATCAATATGCAACCTACTCCTGCACCATCCCTTGATTTCGACCCATCAAAATACAATGTCCAGAATAAAGAACTACCTAATGATTTTTCTAGCATATTTACACATCTAGAAAAGCTTATCTGTAAAAAAATTTCAATTTGAGAAGTTACAAAATAACTCAGAAATGGTGATGTTTGTGATTTAAAATTCTCAAAAAATTATTCGGTAGAGTAGTTTCCAAGAATGTTGTTATTAAATGCTATTGCCTCATTTTCACATTCGAAATCTATTACTGAATGTTTCATATGTTTTTCTCAGTTGATTCTGATTTGATTCATATTTCAATTAAATAGGAGCCATAAGTTAGACCAGTTAGTGGAAAAATAACCATGTAGTTTTTCTGACAATTCTCTACTAAGAATTAAATTGTATAAATCTAGGATACTAGCAACAAGTATATCAATTATTTTACAAACTTTAGGATTCAAAGATAATCTAATAAGAATTGAACTAGGGTTTTCTGGGGTGACATGTTTAATTACAGATAAAATTAATATGGCATGATATTTGAATAAGCCCCTGAATCTACCAAGTAGTTATGTACACTTATATTAAATCTTTCAAAAGTCAACAAAAAAGGAGGAGTATGTGAGTTATACTTGTCATATATCATAATGGAATCAGAGGAATCGATTAATGGAGGACCATGAGGTTTACCCATTCCGTTAGAAGCTTTGGATACCACAACAGTAGGAAGAGGAGAAGTAGGTATTGCATTCAATTCTTTCAGTAAAAATTTATGTTGTTATTTGAGTTTAGTGAGTTCATGAAGGGAAATGTTTGCTTTTATTTTCTTCATATCCTCAACTATATTGTACTCAATATTATCTAAAACTACTAAGGTTCTGGGTGAATATGGAGAATTGGATGAAGATGGAATTACTTGGGGAGAAGTGGAAGTGGATTTTTTAACAATAGCTTTATCTTTAGCAGTGCAAGTTGAAGGTTTATGTTTTTGAATTGGTTGTATAGGATCAACTAGACCTTTTCTTCTTATGCTAACTTGTAATGCTTCATATTCATTTTCGCTATCAGAAATAGGAAGAATAAAATCCCACATTCCATGTAATGGAGCTATATGTTTATCTTGAGATTCATCAGCAGAAAATGTTGCTTCTTCCTCACCTTCATCATCAGTCCCTACATTAGAGATCATGTTTGGAGGTTGTATATTAGGTAGTTGATTTCTTTTGAATGGTCTAAAAGGTTTTTTGGAAGAGGATTCAACTAATATATTTTTTTTATCTCTAGCATCTTGTTAGACAAAGTTTTAAGGACTTGTTGCAAGCCTTCAAGATCAAAGGGATCTTTAGGTGCTTTCTCTTTAGCTTCATACTTAAATGTAACTATTTTTAATTTTATATCTTCCTAATATTTTTTCTTATCTAGTGCATTTATCCCCTTCTCTACAGACACAACTTCTTTCATGTTTTCTACCAAGCTATTTTTATTAGTTCTATTTACAAAAATTCCAATGTTATAAGGAAGGATGAAATATACCATTCAATTTGTTCCTCGACACCAGGTCTAGAAGTAAATGGGATTTTATTTCACAATTTGTTAAATCTGGAATTGAAATATTTTATCTTTTCCCCTGAATTCATTTTTAAATTGTAAAGGTCATTGATAAGAGATGCGGTTGAGTGATCATCACCAAATTTAGTATAAATTTGCTCTTCAAAAATATCCCAAATAGTAATGGAATTGGTTGGTAATGAAAAGTACCAAGACCTTGCTAATCCTGTAAGAGTGTACTAGAATATAACAACAACAACTTCTTCATCTGCCTCATTGAGATTTGTCACTAACATATAATTATGAAAGTTCTCTTCAGCAGGTAACCCATCATCAGGATTGAATTTGGGAAGCCATATTTTAGGATGTTTTCGTCGAGTATAAAGTGGTGTTAGCATTTGAACAACTCCCAATTGGACCATGGTTTAACTGCCATTGTAACAGTTAGAGAGGTGGATGTGATGAAAGAAGAGCTCGTGGTTGTGATAGTACTTCTTGAGGTAGCGTTATTTGTTTGTTTAGAGGAAATGGAAATAGATGAAGTGAACAGTAGAGAGAAAGGAAATGAAAAAGGAAGAAATGGAGATGTTGGTGAATGAGAGAATGAAGTAATCTCACTAGTAGATGTTTGGGAATTTGATGTATCAATTTTCGTTCGGCAAGATTGAAGTGGAAATTCAAATTGTAAGATGCCAAGTTTTGTAGTTTGGGATTGAGTTAAAACATGAGTTCCTTTAAAAATAGAAGTTATTCTTCATTCAGAATCTTCAAATGATTCAGGTTTTTTGTTTGAAATAGATATGTCTTCCAATTTATTTATCAAAGATGTAATTTCTAGTGATTTTGGAGTATAATCTGCAAGGATTTCCTTAGGAAGTATTCTAGTAGACTTGGGAGGTGATTGTACAACCCTTGATCTAAAAGTAGGACATTTTGAAGGGGATTTGGAAGTTGTAGGAGATTTGGAAGGAGAATGACTCTTGAAATGGCCCTTTGTTTTTAGATTGGACTTACCTACCATTCATAGTTTGCATGCCCTCCTTCTAGTGCCAAAAGGTGTTGATGCCTTGAAAATTGCTTCTTCAAGGTAGGGGGAAAACCACCCGGTATGGACCTTAACACAACTCCTTTTCTGTTTAGGTAGTGGCGCCGACTAGATTGTATGGGACTAATTTTCCAATGAAAGGTGATTGAATGAGTGTGTAATGCTTATAATGAAGTGAAATATATTCATTTTCAGTAATGAATTAAAAGGAAATATATATGCGTTAATCTACTCTATAACCCGAGATTGTTTAAATTTTATCTAGATGCAATCTTTAATGATTTTCCTTAGTAAATGACAATATAGATTGCTCAAACACCAATGGAAATGAAACTATTTCAAGATTATTAGTTTGATTAAATAGTTAACAAAAATAATGTGTAAACTCATATTGCATTTAGAATATCAAAACAAATTGCTTAACATGTATAAAAATATCAATGGCAGCATGATGAGTATTGAATACATATAGCATTGTTATTTAAATAACATGTAATAAAAAATTTGAAAAAGATAAATTCACTATTTATTCATGAACAAAATAGAGGTACAAAGATAGAAATACCAGATGTACATTACTTAGCTCATAAAAGAAATAGCGGCAATTTATTCCTTCCCACAAAGATGATTATAAGAGTACAATAATGCAACTTCTCAAAATTATTTATGAAAATTACTAAACAATTTCAACTCGTTCTATTGAGAAAAGAATGAAAGTACAATAGTGCAAGATTTCATAAGCCTTTCTTCATAAAATTCAAGACCCTTATTTCATACAAAAGGTAAGCTTAAATAGTAGAAAACAACTGAACCTGTCGTGCAAAGCATTGAGGGCCTTTAAATAGATCCCTTCAACAATGCTTAAAGGAAAAGAACATTTTGGTAGAAGTTTATGAAAGTGATTTGTTGTCTAAATCGGCTTTGTTTGTTCCATCAGATTATCTAGATGTTTTTCTACCTGTTTGAGTTGAATTGCTACTTGCCAGCATAACTGTCCTCTTCTATCATGAACCTGAACAAGAAAAACATGAATTGATAAGATGAAAATAAATGAAACTAGTGAGTAAGTTTTATTTGAAACAAATCATGTTTTGCAAGAAATCAGCGAAAACATAGTGCAATAAATTCCAAATACAACCATCATGGAGAGTAATGTAGCATGACGTTTGTGGTAAGACAAGTTGGACTTTATGGTCTTATCACAATCAACAATTAGAGTTTAGGGTAGATCATAAAACAATAGCACGAGGATTAGAATCATGAGTAGAACTCAGAAAAATCTCAATTGGATTAGACTGGGAGTGTTCCGAATAAAATCCAAAGGGGCCCTTCTTAAATCACATCACAATCGCAATCAGAATGGGTGGAAAAGGTAGGAATGGCTTAAGTTTCATGACTTTTGCAATAGCTAAATATGTCAAATTTTTATGAATTGAGATGTAGTTCTTATCGGGTTCGGGGCTTATCGCATATCGCAATCAACATCGAATGGATTGAGACTTTGATTCTTGCGATTACATGGATGCATGGGATTTATAAGTTGGAGTGAATAATCCCATCGGGTCCGGCTATCACAATCACAAATCAAATGGGATGAAGGATTTGTTATAAGTCGTGTCCCTATGAAACTTGTGATTATGAGGTCCCAAGGTGTTGTGGTGGTGACGTCATGAATTACATCATGATGTGACATGGCAGGTGACATGAGGCATGACTTTTACAACTTTGTGATTGCGATATAAGCCCCGGACATGATATTAATATAAATTGTAGTGAAAAATCCTGGTGGTTCTGGGCCTTATCGCATAACACAATCGACGTTCGGGAGGAGTATGGACTTTGGAAAATGTGATAGATCTAGACATGGTGATTTATGAAATGGATTTTATAATCCTATTGGGTTCGGACTTTATCGCATATCGCAATCAAGAAGGGGCATGACTTATGCATTTGAAAATTGCGATAGCTTGTGGATGTGGGATTTTATGGACTATCATTAACTTTCCCATCAGGTCCGAGCTTGATTGCAGATCGCAAATCACAAATGTAAGGGGGCATGGACTTATATCATAGTAGATACTACAATTACGGCGAACACAAGGTCTTTTAGAAATGCAGTTAATAACCCATTCGGGTCCGGTCGAATCGCATTTCGCAATTCGTTGTTAGCATGGAGTCTTTGCCTTTGGATATTTTATTATGGGAAGTGCAATGCAGGGTATGGCTGAGTTGTTTGGATCTTTGGGTGTAAAAAAAATAAAAATAAAAAATAAAAACTAACTTAGATATAAATTAAATAACCCATATTGTTTTAATACTTAAGGTTTTTAAAGTTGAATTATAAGTCTTGGTAACATGGGCTATTTAATTTGGTTTTTTCTGGATAATCAAGGTTCAATACTTGGGTTTTAATAAAAGATCTTAATTATTAAACTTTCATTATAGGATTTTTTTGTTTTTTTTGTTGTTGTTGTTGTTGTTTTTTTTTTTTTTTTTTTAAATTGAAGGGTCCCTATTTTAATATAATAAATTTCATAGGAAATATATAATACATTAAAATGAGGGTTGTTGAATAGTACAACAGGTCCATTAGTGTAAGTGGATGGTGGTAGGACAATCATGAGAAAGCAAATAGGAAAGGTAAGGTGAATGGACGTGAAGCATCTGATTCCTTAGCTATGTTAGGAACAATTGTTCTCAATGTTGTGCATGTTGTGCATGGATAAATGGAGTTCTCTTAACCTTGACCTTATGATATTTGGTAATTATTTTGTGATGATGTTTATGCTAATGTTTATATACATGCACGTATATATGTGTGCATGTATGTCATTGTTTGAAAGGATCATGATTGTTTAATGCTAACCTTTATATGTATATATATGTATGTATGTATATTGTTGTCTGACAAGTTCAATAGGAATCATTCTTGTCGAGGAATGATTGCTTACATAGGTGAAGGATATAAAGAGGTTCTTGTTTTATGAGGAATCCAGTGGGAAGAGTAGTCTTGACAAATTTACGAGGTCGGGATCATGTGGTTATCAATTCATATTATGTGATTATACTATGTTTATGTTTATGTTATGGATAGATTGATGCTGAGAGATACATCACCGAAATAAAAATAGTGTGATCAGTGGCATACTAGGGTAAGCATGGATGGTAGAGAGACACTGGAAGCAAATATTTTTGGTAGAGGCAGTCTGGTCTTGGATGTGCATTTCTATTGTTGTGTATATTTTGTGCATATTTTATATTCAGTGATTGTACCTATGGTGTTGTGTGTATATTTCATATGCAATGTTGGGTTTAGATGGTGCTATGTACATGTTCAATATGTGATGTTGTGTACACATCGTATTGTGCACATGATGGATATGCGACGTTGTGTGCATATGGTGTTGTGCGCATGTTGGATATGCAATTATGTGTACAAATGATGTTATGTACATGTTGTATATGCAATGTTATGTGCATATTGTGTTGTGTGCATGTTGTACAAGCAGTACTATGTACATATGGTGTTGTATCCATGATTGTACATGTGGTGTTGTGTACATGCTGTGCATGTGTTTCCATGTGCAAGGGGTGTTGTTCACATGTAGTGAATGTGATGTTGTGTACATGTGGTGTCATGTACATGTCCTGCATGTGGTACTTTGTACATGTGGTATTATGTACATGTTGGACATGTGGTGCAGTGTATATGTGGCATTGTGTAGGTGGTGTCATGTACATGTGATGTTGTGCACATGTTGTGCAAGTAGTTTTGTGTGTAGGTGGTATTGTGTAAATGTTGTACATATGGTACTAGTGCACATGTGCTATTGCGTGCATGTTGTACATGTTGTGTTGTGGGCATGCTACTATGTATGTGCATTCTGTAGTCGTGGTATTGTGATATATGTATTCATTGTCTTGTACTCCATGTACGTATTTTTATTGTGTTGCACACCGGGTGTAGGTGCATGTATTGTGTTGTGCTGTACATCGGATGTAGGAGTATGTATTGTGTTGTTTTGTACACTGGGTGTAGGCGTATGTGTGGTATGTTAGGCGTAGGTTCATGTATTTCATGGTCTTGTATGTCGTATGTGGTTATATGTGTGTGATACAAACTATTTGTATGTGCACATGGTTGACGAGAAGGCACTGGGTGTTTGTTAGATGTAGCAATCGATCCTGTGTGTGTATAGAATAAGGACAAAGGTAGAAGCTAATAATTGATTAAATGATAAGTATCAGTATTTTATTTTAGTTTTATTATGAATGTGGTTTATGATTCTCGTTTATGATGGTTACATGTTATTTTTGATTTTGACGTATGATGGTTGTGTTTTGAGATAATCTAATGTGATATGTTTATACATGATGATTTGGTCAAAGATGTTAGTTTTACTTGTTGTGATAGGAAGTGAACACAATTGCAAGTGTACCTTGTTGCCAGCCCACAAATGACGTATGATTTGAAGTTATTTCAATCTGTTTTGAATCTAATGGAAATTATGTGCTTGGTATAGGAAAGCATTAAATGTACGCTTAGGTGGTTGAAACTGATGGCAAGAATTAGCAACAGCAGTGAAGGAAATTGGAACGTGTAGAAATATGTCAGTAAAGCACTTCGAGAGTAAGGCCATTGTGGGACATTGCTACCCAATAGTGTCCATTGATTTCCATGAGAATTGTATGACCAATATGATGGTTTTGAGGTAGATATATGCATTGGTTGTTTGACCTTCCAATGCGAGGAATCCTTGCCAAGGGATGGATTTCCCGGAATAGGGGATGTCGAGGAACTTGGATGGTGAGTGAATGCACATAAGGGGGTGATCGGATTATCTGAGGGACTATGCAGTAGAGAAGGGAAGGTCAAGAATGATTTTTTTTTAGATATTAGCATTGCTAGATGGAATCATATGCACATTTCGAGTGTGCCATGGAACAATCAGTCAATAACTGTTCGCTAAGGGGATAAGTGGCATAGGATTATAACATTGGATATTGGAAGTAGATTTGACCTTGCAATGGATTTTGTACTTCCTAGGAAGGCATTGAATCCTAGTATTACATTGAGGGTGGAGGTGTGAGCATCTGGATTCCCTTATTGTTGATGCATACTTCGTATCCTTTTATTTGTTGGTTTAGAAAATGTGCACGTGTATATGTGCTTATTGTAAATATCCTAATGAACTATGTTATCAATCTCTAGTAAACAATATGTTTGTCATGTTTCAATGGTGGTCATTTTAAATACTGCAATGAGCTATGTTATAAAGCTCCTTGGGCAGTGTGTTTTGTTTTCAGTGGTCTTGCTAGTTATAGGTGTCGTTGAACACTGAGGATGGTGTTCCCCTTAGCGGGAGGGTTTTGTAACAACCTTAGTTAAAAATCCATATAAAAAAATATCTAAGACCACAGTCATGGGACAAGTATTCCAAGTTGAATGGCGGGAAAGAGATCCTAGTGGGTGTTCATTTTGGTTTATTATGGATAAGGAAATTGGAAAAGGAAAAGGCAAAGGAATTGGAAAGGAAAAAGGCATTAATTGGCATTTTATTTATGAAAATAATGGAAATTAGGATAAAAGGAAGGTGAAAGGTCACAGGTTTCATGTGAGGAGGAAACTGAAAAAAATAATGGAAAATGAAGAAAATAGAGGCCTCATTGATAAAAAGGCTTCAGAGGATCAGTTGGCAAGATTTTTCTCAAGATTAGTCAATGTAACCATTTCTTAGTTTAGTTTTGGAGCTCTCTTATTATTCTATCTTTCTCGCAGTCTTGGACACTTAGAGCTTTCTGGGAGTATTCAAGCTTTGGAGCAAGGAAGGGAAAAGCAAGTACAGGAAGGACAAGGAAAAGAAAGGAAAGAAAAGAGAAAGCAAGGAAGAGCGGGATCAAGAAAATTCACCAAGATAGCTTGAAGGTAACATATTGCATGTATGATTTCCTAGTTGGTTTTGACATGCGTTGCTTTGCATGTTGGTATTTGGTTCTCTTGATGTCGGTGGCATGGTATTTCTAGGTTATGGCAGTGGTTTTCATCATTGCGTTGCCTCTTTTGAATAGACATGGTGTTATGTGATTTTTTTTCTTGTTTTGATCTTTCAAATTATGAGATGGTTTTAGAATCGGGGGCATAGGTGGTCTTAGGAAAATTCCCAAAGGCCTAGGAATCCCTTGACAAGTTTTGGTGGGATACACAGTAAATCTTGAGGGTGGTGTCATTGTTTAGGGCCTAGTGATCCAGTGTGGATTTCATTAAAGACTAAGAGACAAGGAGACAAATAATTCCTCAAGGATAGTGATGGAGTTTGGAGGCATTCCAAGCTCGATTTAATTTTGTGATCTTGATGTTGGTTGTGGTGAGATCACAGTTCGATGAGGGTGGAGGTGGTTTAACCATTGGATTCAATTAGTTTTTTTAATTGGTTTATCCATGAGATCGCACATTCATGGTTGCAATATGGCACGAGGGTGACTTGCTGAAAGAAATATTTTCTTCATCTATGTCTATTGTCAGTTGGTACATGGAAGTCCCAAACCTCGTCGGTTCTTTCCTATGTTTAATAAAATTTTAGTTCTCTTGCTTTTGTACTTGTTATTATGTGTCCTTAATGTTTGTTATCTCTTTTTTATTTACATGGTATAATGGTGGTTATAAGCATAGTTATATGGTTGGTGATGGTCTTGGTTATTTCATGTATTTAATTGTAACTAAATGGATAACGCATGCAAGACATAATTGATGTCAAAATAGTTAAGGGAAGAAGATGGTGATCCTCCTTGTCGAATCTCATGTGAGTTATCAATCCTTTATGTTTTGCCTTTTATTCATTTCCTGTAGACTTCATTGATGCCAAGTGTTTGATAGAATGTCAATCCCAATTGGGGATGGTCAGGCCTAGTCCTAGAGCCAGTTTTGGCTTCCAAGTCTTATTGTCATGAAATTATGGATTTTGAAAGCTATAGGGGTTTCTGGGTAGTGGCCTGGATTATGGGCTTGAAAAGTGGCACAAATCTCAGAGTCACAAGCACAGTTCTGAGGAGAAAAGTCCCCAGATGGATGCATGCATTATTGTGTGAGCATCTAGAGCCTCTGAGATGCACCCTTGTCCATACCAATGGAGCGTTTAGGGGTTTAATAGTTTAAACGCAATGGGACCCAAGGAATGGTCATGGGGATGATTGAGAATGCTTCTAGGAGTCTTCTAGCAGGTATAAAAGATATGTGTTGTGGGTTTCCGTTGATTTCTCTTCCTTAACTAGCACATATGAAATCAAGTCATATCATAGTAACCCCTCATCTCATGTTTACCCCAGGTAACCCAGTGAAAGTGGGTAGATGTGAGGGGAGGCATCATTACAATATAGGAGATTATTGTTTAGGTGTCGATAGTAGGCACATGCGAGGGAGGTAGAACAAATACATCCATATGACAAACCTACATTAGCATTTGAAAAACTCATTAGCAAGGTTCTGCTAGAATGCCACAACATGTAGGACATGACTATGACAAGGCTTGAGGGAATTCAACTATAGTTATATGACGTTGAGGGAGTGTTGGCTGATATCCAAGTGGGATTTGTATGACTTCCTTATTTGAGGATGAAACTGCACTCTCCTCCTGTATTTCATGTCTCAATCCTTACAAGTTTCCATATGAAGTCTAAAAATATTTTTTATGATAAGTTTTGGTCACAAGAAATTCCTCCTGGGCACTCAATAGCTCATAAATATTGCATCCTATGTTATGAAACCAGCTCAAGAAAAGATAGAAAAGATAGATCAACGCCTTAGAATTCAGCCTCTTCGAGGAGGAAACCTCCTTTACATTACATAAATGAACAATTCTT
>APFE031711809.1:33096-127609 GCA_000404065.3 Pinus taeda
TTAGATTGGCTCCCATTATAAACTCATGGTAGTATTAATATCTTGCAATTCAATACAAGATAAACAATTAATTATTTAGAAAGGGTTGAGAATAGCATGCAATTCAATACTAGCTAATTCATTTCTAATTGAGCAAGGGCCAATACATTCTAAGACACGACCATGGGGGCCCAACACTTAGAGGATGCATATCTTTCTAGCCTCACCATAACGGGTCAAATGGACTTGAACCAAATTGAAAGTATAGGGTGAGAGTGTGAAACATAGCCCATAATTGAAGCTAGGTTGGGAGAGTGTGAAACCTATCTAAAAGCCAATGCAACTACAAATATCACATGGTTTTCCAAACTTGAATGTTGAACTTTGAAGTTTCATGAACCTTAAAAATAGGATCAGGCTCAACTCAAGTTCCCTAGTGTTCCGAACATGTTTTATTTCATCTATTTGGTTCAACCTCTATATATCCATAAAGCATGCCCTTTGTGACCTATTCATCCTACATGACTATTGTTACATAGATCACAAGAATAATAGGTTAGCTTAGCCACCAATTATCAATCATCACCCTTCATAAATCACTATGTTAGATGGCCTCTATGGGTATTTTGGTATTTTCAAGTTAAAACCAAGTATGAATAGAAACATTTCATAAACCTACTCAACCCCATGTTGACATTTTCCACTAGAAGAATGGGCTCATGTGGTCATATGCATGCAAATTTATTTTAATGCACACACACTTTAAAAAACATCATTTGTTTTTCTTTGCTCATAAATAAATGAAAGGACTCATGGGGTCTCATTCGTTCCCTCATGGTGATTATATCCCATCCATTTAATGCTTTTTAATACAAGTTGAACATTTGGATGATCTTGGTAAATGTTCCATTAGAGAAATTGTGAGCTCAATATGCACCTCAAAAGAAAAATATACAACAAAAATCAACTTTATAAGAACCCATAGGATTCAATATGAACATTTCAACCATGGGGGATGATTCACCGTTTTTTGAGTAAAAAGGTAAAAAGATAAAAAAGAAAATTGGAAAAAAAATATTTTTTCAACATGTATTTTGAACTTATCTACCTATTTTTTGAACCACTCGAAATTTGAGTAAAAGCATTGAGAGATAAGTTGAAATTACGAGTTGAAAAGGTATTTTTTTCTTTTTTTCCTCAAAAAATTGATGACATATTGTAATCTTAATTTATTATTTCCACTATTATTTTATAGTAGCCATTAGGAGGCTCATTTTAAACCTCAAAATTTCTCTAATGCAGTCCAAGGGCTTACTTTAGAGGTTCATTTCTTAGACGTGAGTTATGTTTCAGGTTTTTTTTACATTTTTTGTTTATGAAGAAAGAATTTAAAATTTTAAAGGTTTTTTTTTTCAAATTGAAGATTTATTTTATATGAAATTATGATGGCTAAAAACCTAGAACCAAATCAACAAACCAACCCCACAAATAGAGCCACAATAAAACATTAACCTGGAGGAAAATCCCAACCCACGGACAGAGACTATACAATATACAAATCAATTAAGAATATTCACTGAAGAGCTTGGGAACATAAGAGAACCATCGTGAGTTTCATTAGCCACATCCCATGACAACATTATTACCTCCAATAATTATGCCCATGATCAATTGACAAATATCATTGAGTATAGTGTTGGGAAGAGAGAATTCTCCTCCATTGGTATCAATAAAAAGAAATTGAAATATTTGAATATCATTGAAAATAATACTTTTGGGTCATTTATTAACCCAAGACCTAACCAACCATCTAATGACCCAAGTTACAACCAACCCTATGATCCAATAAATAGATGCCTTTGCAAGGACTTGTGCACATTTCATCTATGAAAAGAGAATTATATGAGTCAATGGTTTATGCTTATTGATAGACTTCCTTGTAAAAATGGAGAGGTGCCATTACATTTATTTTTCAAATTGTGGGTCAAGTTTTTAATTGGTTTGCATGTTAACTATTTTTACATTAGTGAGTTCCAAGAGGTTTGTCTTGAATCTACCTAGGATTTATGAAATTCTTGGCCAAATCCATTGAAATGGCCACCTACTCCTAGGCATATGCCCATACACCTATATCCTCCCCTTTCCCTAATACCTCCCCACAGGCACCTTAGCTTTTGCATCGACTTGTTGACACTAACACTACAATAGAATGTTTCATATGTATTCTAGTGTAGCATACTTTATTTGTAGAATCCTTCAAATGAGATCCATTGGAGGAGTATCTTATACCTCCATCCGCAGGGGTTTTAGGCCACGTTGATTATATATACCATAAAATCCACTTAGTTATAGGGAAATTCTTATGGTATGAGTTAAGTAGCACCACATATATGCTCTCATTATCAGGATACTTCCTATATACCCATGGAGGATATTATCCATGTGATATTTATGGATACAATTAGTACAAATTTCAATTGATATTAAATAATTGGTTATGTATTTGATTCTATAGTTGAAGATAATTCAATAAAGACAACTTTAATGTACTTTTTTTTTCATGTATAGATATTATGAGAGGATACACTACCATTGAGGTGGGAAGATACTATTTCTCCCAATCTCTATGAAACCATGGCAATGGCATTTGACATTGTGGCACCTCAAACACAAGTATTTAATTGATTTTATGCATGTCTACTTCAATGATAACTTAAAGAGATTTAAAAATTTGTTGTTTGACAAATGTCCAAGGTATTTGGGAGAAATTAATATTAATTTTGTTGTGTTTCCAGAAGTGTTTACTGACAATTTTGACTAGCCATGTCCACATGGATTAAAAAATCAACACCCAACTAGGTAGCATATTTTAGATGATGTCTACTTTTAGTGTGAGATTCAATATATTAGCCTTGTTTGAGGTGATATTTTTATATTAATCAAACATATTACAAATTTCTATGTAGGTTCTGTTGTTGCCAATCCCTTCCACTTCTATATCCACCCAATTCCATCCTTCACATAGCATATTATGCCATATTTTTTCTTGAAAAGAAAAATTGTAATTTTCATTATCAAGAAAATTACATGTTGTAAATGCCCTTGGCATATGCAGTAAGTTGACCTTGGTCAGCAATATGAGGTTTTTGGAAACTTGTATCAAAATTTACAAAAAACCCTTGTTCTAGTAGACTGATAGATGTTCAAATACATATGTATTTACATATGCAGATAGTTGTGTGAAATATAACAAAAAGACTGTAACTAGTGCTCATCCACCCTCTGCAAAACTTGGTTTATATATGGTGTATGGTAGTATTCTTAGACCTGTGTCTAAGTGTGTTCTCTGAACAACAATTCTCCTTGAGGATGATTCATTGCTTCTTTCAATAACCCATCCACGGCTGCAATGTGTTACATGTATACATGAGAGCAAGAAATGAAGTCAAATTGTCATTTTATAAGTAATACATCATCCAATATTTTTCTAAGTGAGTAATCATGGCATGTAGTAGTGCAAGTGAACTAGTTTATGACCATCCTTGAGTCCCCAAATATCTGTAGGTATCTGTAGTTTTTGGATATGGAAAAATGGAATAGATGGTGAAGGGTCATAAGTTCCGCATAATTGTTGGTGTCGTTACGAAGCCCCAAACTGACATGGAAATAGTGAGAATCGGATTTGTGTAAGATGATGCCACCACCACACCCCTGTTCTTGGGCAACACCATCGAAGTATGCCCAAGGGTTCCTTCTATCAATGGTATCCGGGGTAAGGTGCCTTGTCTGAGAGTTCGGTGACTCCTTTGGGATGTCAAGAAAGCACATGCAAATATTTGGGATGATCAGAGCCCAACTAATATGTTTCTCCTGGAAAATATAGTTGTTCCTACTAATCCAAATGTGCTAGGGCACGATCAATGGAAGATTCCTTGTTTTCGGGGTTAAAACATTGTTCCACCAGTTGTTCTAGGCTAGGTACGTATTCTCCCTCGTCCATATATGAGATATCTTAAGGATTTTAAGGACTTGTGTCCATACACTCTGAGTTGTTGGGCAAGTGAGGAAGAGGTGATTGGAGGATTCCTCTTCATTTTTGTAGAGGGTGCATGAAGTTGGTCCAGGTACAGCTCGTTTTCTAAGGTTATTGCTAGTCAAATTTTTATCTGCAATAATGTTGCACATTAGCAGCTTGGAATAGAGAGGGCCCTGAAGTTTCCATAGGTTTTGACACCAGTTATTTAATACTTGTGGTTTGTGCCTTTCTTGAATTATTATGTATCCCACCTTGGGGATTATTTCCCATTCTAAGCTAGTACCCATGGCATCTTTTTAGGCTCATCCCTTAGCCTAACATGTGATTCAGATAAGGCACTCAAATATGACCCCCATACGAAGTGCCATCTATCAGGGATTTCTAAAGTTTCCCCTGATAACCAATCTTTATTATATACAAAATTGTTTTGAGGGTCACTTATCTGAGCAATAGAGAAGATATATTTTTTATTCAGAAAGTTTGTCAAGGCCTGAGGTAGTAGATGTGAGTTTCCACATCCAATCCATAGATCTATACCGATAGGGGCTTCCCTGCATATTTATTCCATATTACATTCCAAGTCTAGGAATTTCTCCCCTTAGCACCTGGCATTCCCATTTAATCCCCTAGAGTGTCTCCCGCTATTGTATAGCTTGTGAGGGTATATCACCTCCAGTCCCCACTACATTTCTCTTTAGAGACTTCCACCAAGTTTTCACATTTATTCACCCTATACCACTCCATCATCAAACCATTCATATCACTGTATTAATTTTTCTATGAATTAGTATTGCATATTATGTAGTTATATTCTTCCCTACCCCTATCATTTCCTATGAGTAAGTTGTCTACCAAAGTTCTTCACCTCCTATTAATGCATACACTATTGCATAAAATTACTATTTCATCTATTTCAAATACATATATAGTGGTTTCTTCTACATTTGTTGTAACAACAACCTCTTTGCCCCATCATTGCCTTGGAGATGGTTTAGCCAAGTGTTCCAACTCTGATCTAGGACATCAAATTATCTCCATCGCCTTCAATTGTCATGGTGAGACTAATTATTTGATAGAAATATTATAAAATCATGAGTGAGACTTTTTCACACTTTTTTTTTCAATTTCATTGATTTTGTACTTGTTGTGTGAAGGCATTGCTGAGAGGCTTAGATCGTAAAGGAGGAAACTCCCGAAACAATTCACTTTCTTGTTTGAGGTCGTTTTTATGGTACTTGAATTTTAATTGTATTTATTATGTGTTTTAATTGATATAAATATGGGAAAACATTGATATGTTGTTGCTTCCCTTTAAGATCCTAGAGAGGCATAATACTCCAACATGAAAGAATACCCTAGGTTTCTCCATATCAAAGAGGAAGAAGATTGATTTTGGAGATTCTGGTGAGAGTGCAAAGGGTGGAAATGTTAATTGGGAGAGCCATTTTGTAAATTAGCCATGTTTTAGCATTTTGAGTACAAGATGCCATTTGTGCCTACGACACTAGGTTCCATTCTCTCATTGTTGGGCATGAGTTGAAATTACATATGTTCAGAACAAGATTCTATTTTGTATGAAAATGTTTGGTTGAACCAATTCAACAATTTATACATATTATGACTTCGGATTTGTGTATATGACATGTTTATTGATTTTTGTGATTATGATATGGATTTCATATGATTAGATATCATTGTTACTTTGCTTAAATGATGAATGGTGTAACTTGGTTAAGTGTTTATGTTAAGAAATTAAGTCATTATGTTTCCAATCTATTATGTGAATGTTAATTCCTAAAAAATGAATTGGAAAATAGGCCCATTAAATCTAATTTCTACACCATTAACTTTGATGAAAATACTTATTGTGACAACTTTTCATGTCATGTTTATATCATATTGACAATTTCCATATTAAATGGAAATTCTAAAGAAATCCCATATCTATAGACAATATAAAAATGATTAATGTTAATTTTTATCTAAATAAAACATTAAATTAATATCTAAAAATCCTCTTTGCTTTAACTCTCTTAATCCTCTTGAAGTTAGGCTACTTAGTTAGGGAGAAGGATTTACCCTATTTGTCTTTTTGTTCTATTTTACAAGTTATTGCAATCATTCCTTCTTGTTCTCATCCTATGTCAAACTTCAATAATCACATGCCTTCTCCATGGAAATCATGCACATTGCTTTATCGATTTTACTATCATTCTTATACATCCAATTTTCTAATATTTTCTCTAACAAACACCCACTCATATTATAAGCGCCATGGATTCTATGTGCCTACAATGAATTATTCATTTTTTGTATCCTTAGCCACCATATATTAGTACAACCTACCACATGTGAGACTCTCTAAACCCTTGATAGGTCATCCACCAAAATAAGGAATCTTCTCCACCAACTAGGATTTTCAAATTCTGCAAACTAGAGTTTTTGATATTCCACAGAAATATACATCGATGAACATTTCCAACTTGTGATGCTAAGATCTACATTCCTATCATAGATCTTAACATCATATTATCAAATTTCAAGCTCATTAAACTTTATACTATGTTTACATCTTAGGAAAATGAGGCTTTCCACACTAAACCATAGCCATTAACTAGGTTTTCCACACTCAGCCTTCGCCACGAACTAAGTTTTGTTACATTTGTTCATTTATAATTTTCAACTTTTTTCAATTCAAGTCTACTTAAAATTATGTAGAGAAGGTACTCATTGGATTTGGAATTTAATTTTTCATCCAACGGGTTCCTACAATTGATATTTTAGTAAACCTATAAGAACATAAGCCAAAACACAATAAGAAAGTAGTTTTTTTTCTTTTCCTTTAAAAATTCAGAGATCTTATTTATTTTTTTAGTTATTAATTTATTATTTTCCTTTGGAGGTATATTTTACACCCCAAAATTACCATAATGGCATACCTATCACAAATCCTCACATCATATTATCAAATTGTATTCTCATTGGACTGTAGATTTTGTTCACTTCCTAAGACAAAATGAGGGTTCCACACTTATCCTTAGGCATCAGCTAGATTTTCCACAATTATCTTCATCACCAATTGGTTTTTGTTGACCTCTTACGACAAAATGCGGTTATCCACAGTTCACCTTAGGAAACAACTAAGTTTTCCACACCTAGCCTTAGCCACCATAACTAAGTACAAATTTGCATAAGTGAGACTCTACAAACCCTTAATCAGTAATCCACCAATATAAGAAACTTTATCCACCACCTAGGGTTTTCCAATTCCACAAAATTAGTGTTTTCAAATTTTCCATTACTAGGGTTTTCAATTTCCGTAAAAGTAGGGATTTCAAATTCAACAAAACTAGGGATTTTCAAATTCCATTGAAATATACATAAATGAACATTTCCATTTTGTGATGTTAGCATTTCATGTGTATCACAAATCCTAGCATCATATTATTGAATTTTAGGCTCACTGGACTATAGTTTTTATTCACTTCTTGGGAGAAAATTAGGTTTTTCACATGTAGCCTTAGGCATCAACTAAGTTTTCCATGCATTCATTTTTCCATCGACTATGTTCTGCTAACATATTAGTACAAAATGAGGTTTTCCAAATTTCATCTTAGTGATAAACTAGGTTTTTAACACTTAACCTTAGCCACCATAGCTTAGCACAAGTTCGCACCAATGAAACTCTCCAAACACTTGATAAGGCATCCACCACAATAAGAAACATTATCCACCAACTAGTTTCTTCAAATTACACAAACTAGGGTTTTTAAATGCCAAATTACTAGGGTTTTCAAATTCCACAAAACTACAATTTTCAAAATTCCATAAAATAAGGGTGTTTCAAATTCTACTGAAATATACATCAATGGAAATGTCCAACTTTCAAATCTAGGATTAACATGTGTATCACTAATCCTAGCATCATATTATCAAAATTGTGGGTTCATTAGACTCTATCTTTTATTCCCTTCCTAAGACAGAATGGGGTTTTCCACACGTAACCTTTGGCAAAAACTAGGTTTTGTTGACTTCTGAGGACAAACTGAGGTTATCCACACTTCACCTTAGCGATCAACTAGGATTTCCACACCTAGTTCTATCCATGATAACTTACTACACATTGGCACAACTAAGGCTCTATACACCCTTAATAAGGCATCCACCAAAATAAGAAACCTTATCCACCAACCAAGTTTTCAAATTCCATTAAATTAGGGTTTTCAAGTTCCACAATACAAGGGTTATCATATTCGATAAAACTAGGGATTCCAAATTTCATAAAACTAGGGAGTTTTAAATTCCATAGAAATATACATTAATGGGAATTTCTAGCATGTGATGCTAGGTTAGGAAATTGTATCAAAGTATGTAAAAGGATGTATTTTGTGTGCTACCAGTAAACCAAGTAACAACAAGTTGGGTTTGTATGCACTACTTTTTGTACCTTCCCATCAATGGGAAAGTGTGTCTATGAATTCTATGGAGGGTTTCACTATGTCTAGAAAGGTTCATGATTACTTGCATGTAGTAGTGAATAGGTTTAACAAGATGTGCATTATAATGCCTTGTAATAAGTAGGTAATAGATGAACAAACTGCACACATGTTCTTCCAACATGTATGGGTCCATTTTTTGTTCTCACATCTATTTTATGATATCGATATTCTATTTTCCTTGGAGAGTTTTTTTCAAATTTTTGGGGATTAATGGACACTAAGTTGAATAAGAGAATGACATTTTATCCATAGACTGATGGATAAACAAAGATGCTGAACAAAACTCAGAGGATAGTGCAACAAGCATCCTAAGGTTTGGGATGAACAACTACACTATGCGTAACATTGCTACAACCGTGCCTTAAATTCTTCCATGCGAAAAGATCCATTTAAAACTTGTTTCAGGTACCTACCTAAGCGATCTAAATGGGAAAGTTAGTGTTTTCTGTGCTAAATTCCAATTCAGATTATAAACAAAGTGCTTTAGGATTATGTGGTAAATTACAAGTTTATCATGATTTTTTATGTGTTTTTATGTGAATTTCATGAGAAAATTAACATAAATAAAACACTGAAAAACAACAGGTAATAGACATAAACATCACCATAAATAATAACACATCATCACATGATGAAGGAGTTCAACCCTTCTGGGCAACGTCTCCTGGTCCAGCTTCCAATGGCTTGGCCCCCTTTCATTATGCTCAAATTTGTGAATACATACATTTACAATGCTCCAATGGCTCTGAAACCTGTTCCAATGGCTTCAGAAGAGCTAAAAATCCCTGCCTCACCTCTTCCTTCTCCCAAATTGGTAAACAAATGCATTAGTTATGATTTCCCAAAAATCCAGCACCTAAATCACAATTTTTCCTCCAATTCTACTAATCGAGCACCAAATTTCTAGGAATCCAACCAAAATTATCGGACGACCAATTTAGCCACTAAGGCCTTAATGCCAAAAATTGTAGCCACATTTGGGGCCACATGCCTGGGGGCTATGGCTAACCTCCTACCACTTCCGGTTGTGCCCCTTTTCACTCTGCCCGTGGTCGTGTGGCTACAAACGACTAGGGACTGGCTCCCGTGGGCTGGTCCTCTTCCCAAACAATTCACTAGTAAATGTTTAATTTACATTTGTTTCACAATATTAAACAAGCAACATGTGTGGTTTAATGGTTAGACCAGGTGCTTGTGTAAATGAGGTCTACTGGTCGAATCTTGCAAGGTCATATTCAGACTTGATCCAAAAATTTAGTGGCCCCGCGTTGCCACGCCGTAGCCTCTAGCTGGGCTACATGGTAGCTTGTGGTTGGATACTATACAACCAATGCAAATTGCCCATGTCAGCTGTCACCAGGAATGCCATGTGTCGAGTTGTAATTCTTCAGAGGTCTAATCAGGCTGTACAGTCATCCTGCCACATAGGCAACCTAGTTATCTTGCCACATCATCATCACGAGCTTCTGATTATGCAGTGCTGCATTTTGTTTTCCCAAATTCCCGTGTTTGAGAAAACAAAGAAAACACATTTTTGGGAGCATACGGAGTCTATTTCACGTGAAACAAGTTGCACCAGATTCATAACAATGTTAATTTGTGGTCATTCAGATTCCACACTGATCCGAAAAATTTGAAGTTCGAACAAATTTTTGAGCACATGATCACTCTTCCCCACTAGAAGCTTTTGGACCCAAAAATATCACTTTCAGTTGTTCGGCAGGTGAGGGTAGAATTCCCTCACCTTTCTAATATTGATCCATTTTTCCTTGCTTAGATTGGTTCCTTTGAGCCCCACACGAAGGTAATCCACATTCCCTCATTTTAAAGACCTTGTTCTTCTGTCAAGAATGGTGTCTTGTTGTAGTTAATCAAGGTATTTAGGAGAGAAATCTTCAATGGAAGGAATTTGAACATTCTCTCCTTGATCTTAAATCAAAGGAGGCTCATACAACCTTAAATTTTCCATATTAACAACAACATAAATTTGCATATATGAAGGAAAATCCAACCTGAAGGCATTGTCACCAATCTTTATCAAAATTCTAAATGGACCATATGGAATTGGTTTCAGCTTTTTACCTTCTCCTTGGAGCATTTCTTTGCTAATGTGAAGCCAAACTTCATCACTAACTTGGAAATTTTGATCTACAAGATGCTTGTCATGCCTTGTTTTGTACTTGACTTGGCTCTTTTCAAGATGTTCTTAAACTCTTTAATGTACCAATTGGATTTGTTCAATGAACCTTTTAGATTTGTCTATGACACTATGACCATTAGTAGCAACATCCTTTCCAAAAATGAAATCCATAGGAGACTTAGGCAAGTATTCCAAATGTTATCACAAAACCTTGGCCTGATAGGCTGCTGATCAGGAAGACTTTGAGTAACTATTTCAAACCAACTTTTGGTTGAGGCTTAGCCTCCTCAACCTAAGAGGACTCTCTCGCTAGGTTAAAGATTTTGATAATGAATTCAATGGCTAACTCTATGAAATAAGTGAGGAAATATGAATGGTTGAAAACAATTAGCAAATATCCATTGGGCTTATGCAGTCAAGAAATGCTTCAGTATGACAATAATATTAGCTTTACATGGAATTCAAGGCATCTAGAATTCAACATATGGAGAAAACATCAGTAGCATAAAGGAAAACATGGTCTACAAATGTATGAAGGAAGTTAGAGCATAACCAGTGAATTCTAAGTAATCATACATCCATACCACTGTAAGTAATGAGAAGAGGAGAACCATAAGACATTTTGAACATTGAATTCCTTCTGAATCCTGAGAATCAAAGCCAAATATTGTATTCCTTAAAACAAAGTCTTATAGAAAAGCACCATATGAGATTTCTTTACAAAAAATTCCAACCCTTTGTGCATTGCATCTTCTCCAATATATAGAGTTCATTACATGAATTCGATTCCTCCTCTAGCATGAGGGGAATTCGAATTTTCCATTAGTGACACCTATTCTAACCATAAAACAAACTTTTAAATGCATTTGACAGCTAACTAGCAGTCCTAGAGACCTAATACAACTAGGAGTGTAACTCCTTATTATGACTAAACCACCTCAAATAAACATTAAATGCATTCTTTGAAAATTGAAACCTCATGAAGTTGAATTTGATGAAGCCTCCCACGTTTTCCACTGATTGTTGATGACAAACCCTAGAAATTAGGGAACATGTTTCCCTGTTTTTAGGTTTAGGATCCTTGAAAGTTAGCACGTGGGATAGAGACTCTTTCTCCTCATCCATGACACATTTTTTGAAAATGAAGGTGGTTTTTTTAGTCCATGATGTCTAGAAAAAAAACCTATCTTTTTTTTTTTTTAAACTTCTCCAGCTATCTAGAATCTATCCTTGAAAAACACGTGTCAAACAGGAAAAATCCGTTCTCTAAAACTAGGGTCTCAATGAAAGCTTAGTATCTCCCAACTGAAAACAATTATGAAGAAAGTGAGATATTTTATTGTAGCTGGAGAGTTGATGAAGAGAAACCTCAAAAATTCTAAAATACCTTTTCATGTGACCAGAAACTGATCTTCAAAAAGATTGCTAAAACCAGAAGACCAAGCTTGACTTTCAGCAGTTTTGTAGCGCAAGTTTAACCATAAATTCCTCCCACCTCAGAACGAATTTGAAGAAACTGAAAGAGGTTTTTGTAGTTTGGTATGTTAGGAAGAGCAACCACTTTCAGTTTTCAAAATTTAGTTCTCAGCTGCTCAGGACCCCTTCTGGAAGTTGACTAGTAAATGCAGAAATCAGAGTTTTTTATGTTGAAACAGGCTTTTTCAGGGATTTTGTAGCGTGCCACGAAAACTCCTAGTTCAGTGATTTCGTAGCTAGTTTCAAAATTTATCCAAAATGATGTGAGATGTGACTTCCAAACACCTGGTATGGCTTTTAGAACATGGAATGAGGTTATGAAACTTTATTTGGAAAAGAGATATGACCTTAAAAGACTTCTAACCTTATGACCTGACCCTTAAAGCATGAAATGACCTAAAGACCCTTTAACACCATGACTAGAAGAAGGGTTTGTAAATGAGAATGACACTAATTGTGATGAGATGACTCAAAACTTATAAGACTATGACTAGAAACAAGGTAAATTTCCAAAGCTTAGAGACAAAGATTTTAGGGTGATAACAGTACAGTGGCTCCACTAGGGATAGTGTGCCCTTGTGGTATACTAAGAACTTGTAGCTCTAGTGCTGCTATCCATCCTCTAGAATAAAACTATGAACCTCTCACCAATTTGATCCTCATGCCTTTAATGATTTCTGAACGAAGAATTCAAACTGCACCTACTAAAACAGATGCTCAGTCAACCTACCCTGAGCTTATTTTCACTCCTACCTACCCTATCAGTGGCAATATCCACTTGTAGCTCAAGGAACGTGAAACTTCCAATGAAGCTGATCATTGATATGATTATACACTTGAATCTCTTGACTGTACTTGAACCAAGAATAAACTAGATACTGAAATAACCAAGGCAGCATGACGTGTAACTGTTCTTCAAGATGAAAATATAATTTGAAGCCTGAGCAATAAATCTTTTCCATGTAGTCAACTATAGGGTCAAAAAACACATGGATAGTTTGATGATCCTCATATCATCTTGTTACTTATAACAACTGATCTTTAGTCACAAAAAAATTATTTGATATGTTATCCAATTGCTTTTCTGAATCATGCCCACAAACGATGTAATTTTCTTCATTATAAAGATCATTCTTTGCTGCAAGCTGCTGCAAGGAATTACAAAAATGAACAACCTTTTCCTCTGCCTGAGGGTTATAAAAAATTTCTTCCAGTATTTCTTCTTGGTGTTCATAATCATTTTCATGTTCATTATGATCCGAAGACTGACAAGTCTGCTGCATCTCTACATCAATCTCGGAGGACATAATATGATTTTCATAAGTAAACCCCTGTTGATCTTCATGCTGCATTTCATAGGATGCTATACTTTCTTCTTGTTGTTGAAATGTATTTTTATGAAGAGCCTCTAAAATTTCTTCATCCATAAACTCATCATCATCATAACAATCCTCCAAATATTGAATAAAACTCATAGAATGTTTACAACAATCTTTGACCAACAATAAGGAAGGGTGACACTCTTTATACATGTCATAGAATACATCATGGAAATCAGCAAGAGAATATAATGAATATTTTCCAAGCTTTTATACCAAGACCGTGGTTTTCCTTCTAAAGTGGTCATAAACATCCTCATGAGACAATCTTCACGGAACTAAACCTTGAGACTGCGTACATGCATATGGAACCTAACCAAATGAAGAGCAGCATTGTCTTTCTTTTCATCTTTGAATATTGGAATATCATCTAACCAATCAACCTTTGGCATAGGATTTGGAAAACCAGGGATATGAGATCGATTCATAGGGGCATACCTGGCATTCATTCTTGCAATGGAACTCATTTTGAAACTTCATCAAGTTACTGATCCTCTAGTAGTGGAGTCACCTTCAATTTGTTATGTGGAGTTGCCAAGGTAGTCTTGCAGCCTCAAAAATATGTCTGAGCTCCTACTACCTTTAGAAGTTCAGCTTCCTGATTTCGGGAATGAATAGACTTCAAGCTCCTGGCTGACGCACCAAAATGTTATCACAAAACCTTGGCCTGATAGGCTTCTGATCAGAAAGACTTTGAGTAACTATTTCAAACCAACTTTTGGCTGAGGCTTAGCCTCCTCAACCTAAGAGGGCTCTCTCACTAGGTTAAAGATTTTGATAATGAATTAGATGGCTAACTCTATGAAATAAGTGAGGAAATATGAATGGTTGAACACAATTAGCAAATATCCATTGGGCTTATGGAGTCAAGAAATGCTTCAATAGGACAATAATATTAGCTTTACATGGAATTCAGGGCATCTAGAATTCAACATATGGAGAGAACATCAGTAGCACAAAGGAAAACACAGTCTACAAATGTATGAAGGAAGTTAGAGCATAACTAATGAATTCTAAGTAATCATACATTCATACCACTATAAGTAATTAGAAGAGAAGAACCATAAGACATTTTGAACATTGAATTCCTTCTGAATCCAGAGAAGCAAAGCCAAATATTGTATTCCTTAAAACAAAGTCTTACACAAAAGCACCATATGAGAGTTCTTTACAAAAAATTCCAACCATTTGTGCATTACATCTTCTCCAATATATAGAGTTCATTACATGACTTAGATTCCTCCTCCATAATGAGGGGAATTCGAATTTTCCATCAGTGACACCTATTCTAACCATAAAACAAACTTTTAAATGCATTTGATAGCTAACTAGCAGTCCTAGAGACCTAATACAACTAGGAGTGTAACTCCTTATAATGACTAAACCACCTCAAGTAAACATTAAATGCATTATTTGAAAATTAAAACCTCATGAAGTCGAATTTGATGAAGCCTCCCACGTTGTCACCTGATTGCTGATGACAAACCCTTGAAATTAGGGAACATGTTTCCCTGTTTTTAGGTTTAGGATCCTTAAAAGTTGGCATGTGGGACAGAGCCTTTATCTCCTCATCCATGACACATTTTGTCAAAACTGAAGGATTTTTTTATAGTCCATGATGTCTAGAACAAAACCCTCTCTTTTTTTTTTTTAAAACACTTCTCCAGCTATCTAGAATCTGTCCTTGAAAAACACGTGTCAAACAGGAAAAATCCATTCTCTGAAATTAGGGTCTCAATGAAAGCTTAGTATATCCCAACTGAAAACACTTGTGAAGAAAGTGAGATACGTTATTGTAGCTGGAGATTTTATGAAGAGAAACCTCCTTCAGAATTCCAAAATACCTTTTCATGTGACCAAAAACTAATCTTCAAAAAGACTGCTAAAACCAAAAGACAAAGCTTGACTTTCAGCAGTTTCATAGCACAAGTTTAACCATAAATTCCTCCCACCTTAGAAAGAATTTGAAGAAACTGAAAGAGGTTTTTGTATTTTGGTATGTTAGGAAGACAAGCCTCTTTCAAGTTTCACAACTGAGTTCTCAGCTGCTCAGGAGCCCTTCTGGAAGTTGACTAGTAAACGCAGAAATGAGAGTTTTTTATGCTGAAATAGGCTTTTTCAGGGATTTCGTAGTGTGCTACGAAAACTCCTAGTTCAGTGATTTCGTAGCTAGTTTCAAAATTTCTCCAAAATGATATGAGATATGACTTCTAAACACCTGGTAATGCTTCTAGAACATGTAATGAGGCTATGAAACTTTATTTGGAAAAGAGATATGACCTTAAAAGACTTCTAACCTTATGACCTAACCCTTAAAGCATGAAATGACCTAAATACCCTTTAACACCATGACTAGAAGAAGGGTTTTTGAATGAGAATGACACTAATTGTTATGAGATGACTCAAAACTTATAAGACTATGACTAGAAACAAGGTAACTTTCCAAAGCTTAGAGACAAAGAGTTTAGGATGATAACACCAGACATGCTTCAAATGGCGATGTTTGAGTTAAAGAGTTCTTGACCCAGTTGTAAACATGTTGAATGTAGTGAAAATGTTCATCCCAAAACTTAGGATGCTTGTTGCAATACCCATGAAGATGTATCATGGTCTTATTTGCCACCTCTCTTTGACCATTCGTTTTTGGATGAAATGTTTTACTCGTTTTGAATTTGGTGTCCATGAATCCCCACAAGCTTGAACAAATGTTCCCAATAAAGAGAGAATTTTGATCACTAAAAATGGATGTGGGAAATCCAAAATTCACCCATACATTCTAAAATAATAACTGAGTAGTTTGTTCATCTGTAATTTTCTTTTTACGTGGCATCAAAATGCACATTTTATTGAACCTATCCACAACTACATAAAGATAATCATGATTCCTCTTCGAGATAGGAACACCTCCAACAAAATACATAGAAACACTCTTCCATCGACAAGAAGGTACTGAAAGTGGTGTGTACAATCCTAAATTTCTATTGCTAGGCTTAGCGACAACACATAATGCATGTCCTCTAATAAAATGTGACACACTTTCAAGCATGCGAGACAAATAACAATACCTCTGAAGATGTGACATTGTCTTACTTACACCAAAATGACCAACAATAAGAGAAGTATGTGCCTCTATTATGATGTTGACTCTTTCTTCCTATGGAATACAAATCTTACCAAGATGGTACAACAAGTTATCATGCAAATGATAATCCAATTTCTCTACTTGGTTACCGTGGCTCAAGTTTACATAAACATTGTGAAAGTCATTGTCTAATGCATGCTACTCAGTATAACTTTCATGCAAAATAAAATTATGCTTGAGTAAAGTAGCTGCACTAATAATAGACGTAGAAAGTATATCAGTAACCTTGTTATATATACCTTTCTTATACCTTATTACCAAGTGGAATTGTTGTAAGAAACCCATCCATCGAAACTGACTTCATTGTTGCAACTTTGTTTACGATTGCAAGTATTGCAATGGCTGATTATTGGTGTGTATGATGTTTTCTTTCCCCATCAAATAGTGTTTCCACTTTTTCACATTTGAACCAATGCATATAACTCGTTATCATAAGTAGGATAGTTAATCACTACACCATTGAAAATTTCTGAATGAAACGAAATGGCCTTACCATGCTGAATAAGGATTCTGCCCATGGCATAGTCTCTTGCATTAGTTTCAATCTCAAAGGGTTGTCTCAAAGCTAGAAGTGAAAGTATTGGGGATGAAATGATATTTTTTCTCAAAGCAGCAAATGTTTTTTGTTGTTTTCCTCCCCACTGGAAGACCTTTTTCACAATAGTCAATTCATGCAGAGGAGTTTTGATAGAAGAAAAGTGAGCAATAAACTTTCTCCAACATTGGGATGCTCCCAAACAAATTCTTACCTTAGTAACTGTCTTTGGTGTTCGCCAATTCACAATGACCTCAACATTAGAGGGGTCTATCTTCAACTCACCTCATCTAACAATATTCCCCAATTACACCAAAGAAGTTTTACCAAAGTCACACTTTGACATCTTCAAAAGCAATCGTTCTTCTTCGAGACAACAAGTATTTTTCTCACATATATGACATGTTCATCATGTGACTTACTGATAATTGAGATATCATCTAAGTAGACTATAACAAACTCATCAAGAAATGGGATCAACACATCATTCATCACACGCGTGGAGGTATCAGGAGCATTACATAAACTAAAAGGCATAACTAGCCATTCAAACAAACCTTGTTTTGTCTTGAATTTTGTCTTCCAAATGTCTCCTTTAGAAATTTTATTTTGATGATAGCCACTCCTTAAGTCCAACTTGGTAAAATAATTTTCATCTTTCAATTGATCAAGTAAATCATCTAATCTAGGAAGTGGGTAATGGTTCTTTACTATAATCTTATTCAATGCATGGAGGTCAACATATATGCACCATGTTCCATCTTGCTTTGGTACCAAAACGATAGGTGACCCACATGGCAAAGAACCCGGCCTGATGATCCCTTTTTCCAACAACTATTGAATTTTCTTTTTACTTTCTAAACTTTCCGTCACTGACATCATGTACATGCCAATGTTAGGAAGACGACAATCTTTCTAAAACTGTATTACATGTTGGATTCCCCTCTTGGGAGGAAATCCTTTTGGTCCCTAAAACATCTCATCATATTGGTTAACAACATCAGCCAATTCAGATTTCAATCTTGAGTCACAACCTTGAAAAGCTTCAATATCAACATCATTCTTGGGTTTGATCATTAGAAGCACAAAATTCTTGCTAGAATTCACTAGTATTTTCATTTACCTCTCATTTACAAGTGAAAGATTTAGTTTCTTCCTATGGGATTTGATGTAGAGGCTACTGGTGGGCTCCAGTATTGCAACAATAATGCTGCAACTCATGGGACTCCCTTCTTTACTTTTATCAACCTGGTAGTTCGTAGCAAACTTGGAAGCGACAGTGTTGTATGCAAAAGTACTAGCTCTTGCCGCAGGTTGTCATTGGATCAGCTGGAACAAGTCTGCTAGGAGCTTAAGCCAAATTCTATGATTTCTTAGAAGAATCTCTTAACTGTGATGGATGAAAGCAAACTCAAAAGAGGCAAATATGCTTGCAGAAAGAAGATGAAAGCTAAAAGGAAATGCAAACCCTAGCAAACACTAGTTTCGCCGACTAACCCTACTGCTGCGAGTAAAAGGATGAAAGCTATAGAAATGGATGCCATTGAATCTTGGAAAGGTAAAGTGCATGTTTCTAAGCTATCTCTGAAGTGGAATCTGAGAAAGGAACATATTTTTGTATTTTTGAATCATATTTGTGGAATTATCTTGCATATGTTAGACTGTTGTTGACTGTACAGAGGCGAGGTGAGGAATGGAACTGGCAAGGTGCTTGCAGGAGGCTAGGAAGGTGAGAAGAGTTCCTAAGGGGTCCCTAACACCCTTCCAAAGAGTTTCACTGTGTTCAGATATCAAGAAACCGCTTTCATGAGCTTCTACATGAAGTCTGCAGGGGTTCTATAGGATGTTCTGTAACTTCTACAAGGATGTTCCGAAAAGGCATTTTGGAGGGTTGATGGAGGAAGAAAGGTGAATAAGTGGGTATGAAGATGAGATAAGGGTGTGAGGAGGTCCAGGACTTGGTGGATGGAGCTGAGGAGTGGTGAGGATGGCTGTATTTGTTTAAGGAGGGGTAGAGCAATGTTGCACAAAAATATGGAATTTAGGGCAAAGCGAGAGAATGTGGCAAATGTAAGGTAGGAATCCAAGTTAGGGGATGGAGTAGGTGGGATTGATGGAGTAAGGGTAGATATAGAGGTATTATAGGTGCTCTTCAAGTTATTTCCCAAAATGTACAAACAAAGACTTGGAAAACCAAGGACCTAGCTACTTTAACCTAATCTGACCTAAATAACAGCCAAGAAAATGAACAGAAGTTTATTTGCAACGAAATCATTTGAAATAGCTATGCAAACTAAGCAATCATGAACCTGAGCATGTAACCATGACTGGTATCAACTCCTGCAAATGAGAGTCTAACACTAACAATTGCATGATGAAGCAAAGACAGTGTTTTTGGTGGCGGCAAGGACACCTTGGTCTCAGCTCATGGTCCCATGGAGGGAGAGGTGGGATTAGGGGTGCTTGATAGCCTTTTCCTTCAGATCTTCTCTGTTATTAACCTATTAGATAAATCTGAACATGAAAATCCTTTTTAATCATCAACTATGACCTAGGTAACCAAGCAAAATTTTAATCTACTTAATTGAAATTATTTTTCAAAGACATGAAAAACATATAACAGTACACAAAGGAGGCCTTGGCACTTGGGTTGGGCCCAACCCCAAGAGCCATAGGATCCTAAGAAAAAGCTCAAAACTGATGCCAAATGAAACTGCTTTCCATTACTCAAAAATAACCATGTCACAAAGAAAGTTGTACAGTAGAAACTACAAATTGAGTTGAAAAACTAACAACACTATAGTGCAAAACAAAACTGCTCAAAACGTAACCTACGAAGGCTGGAAGCCTTCCTTCTTATACACTACGAGGGCCTCTAATGGCCCTCCTTAACTCAAGGGGCTCGGCTGCTCAAACTGCCAGTGATCAGTCACTTTACACAAAACTTCTCGGCTACCCATGGGAATCCTTTTCAGTGGCCTGTTGAACTCTGAGATGAGGGTGGAGAATTCGAGGAAGGGGGCATTTAGTGTAGGAGACACCCTTCCTATGAATCCTCACCCATGTTCCTTCATGCTTGGCTGTCATCTGGCTCATAAATGCTTGGCCTTGGTCCAAAATTTGTCCAAAAATCTACAATAACCACGTGTTAGCCTTCTTGGTCAAGTGACTATTCTCATTCGTTCAACTAACATAAATATACTCAAAAAACATGCATAAACTATGAAAAAAGGTGGATTGAGGAAGAAAAGTTAGGAAAAATGAGCCCAATAAGTTACCCAATTTCGGGGTTCATCATCACCCCCCTGCTAAACGGGTTACTCATCCTCTGAGCAACTAATCCAGCTTATCATCCTTGATTGCCTTGACTACCTTTCTCACATCTCAGGCCTTCGAGGTGATATCTTCTTCATGGTCATGAAATCCTACTTTTCTTTCCTCTTCCTCCCACTGCCTGTGTTCCTCCTCTTCTTTGACTCCTTCTAGCAACCCCAAAAGCAAGGGAGGACTGATTTTTAGGCCGATCCACTTGGCCTGCAGATTTTGCATTGACTGTTTATAGAGGGGTACTCTTGCGAAGGCCTCCCTCATCCTTGTTGGGGAGTGGTACTCTCTTATTTTTAGGCTATGGGGCATTGTGTTCCACCTCCGTGTCCATGCATGAATGCAATTGTCCCCCAACAGTCTTTCCATGTCCTAAAAATGGGCTATGGCTTGAGCTTGTCGTTCAATGTAATCTGGTAGGGCCTGAGAGTCATTAGCCAAGTGCTGGTGGGCATATATTAATGTTAAGGCATCCTCCAGCTCTGCTCTGATGATTAGTGGTTCCCTTAGTTCCATGTCCATAATATTTTGGACCTTTGTTGCCCTCTTTTCTTCATGATTTAGCCAAGAGGCCATGGCCATAATTTGCACATCCCCTACCACAGCGTTGGGGTCCCACGAATTCAATTCTGGAAGGGCCAAATTATGTAAATAAAACTATGATAATTTGGCCTTGTCTTCTGATGAGCTACTGTCACATAGAGCCACGAATTGATGGTAATTTTGAAATGGCATGGTGCCCCTTTGGGCCAAGGTGTTAATCTGGAACTGCAACCATTGATCCTTGAGGTATAGGGCATAAGACTTGGTAGGTTGCCTACACTGCATGGCCTCTACTGCCCAACTGGCCATGTAGGCCAGTTGGGGTTCCTTCTCTTGTACCTGTTGCCTTAGAGACTGTATCTCCTGTGCTGCTTGCAATTCCTTCTCTTGTAGTTGTCTAGTTAGTGCCACAATTTCAGGCTGCAACCCATCTTTTTTCTACTGTTCATCAGGCATTTCTTTGTCTACTGGAGGCTTTTCTTGTTGCCGTTGTTCTCCCAAGATGTGGGGCCTGTCTTCCTAATAGTGTCCCTGTAGCTATAGCTACTATTTTAGCAGCTCATTTTCTTCCTCCAGCTTAGCCCTCCGACTGCTTTCCACATGCCTTACCATAGCCAATTCTTTTCTTGATTGCTTGAGTTGTTCTTCCAAGGGACCGATGCTTGCCACACCCTTGGACTTGGTGATCTTCATCCAAAAGTGAGTCCCCACTCTCTCTTCTTCAAGTTCAAAGAAAAGTTGCACCACGAATTTCTGGGGAATTATCTTTCTGGCCTCTAATAGGTTATAGTAGGAGCCCAAGCTAGGTTGAGGGCTTGGTTCCAAAATTTTCTCAGCCTTTTCTTCTTCCTGTGATGATTTAGCTACATTTTCCTCCAATTCCTTGGTCTCCTTTAGCTTAGCCAGTGTTTCCTATAGAACTGTCTCAACTTCCTGTAGAGTCGTCTTTGAATTCATAATTTTAATCCTTTCCCTCCAGGTGGACGTTTTCAGGCTTCCTCGTTCATAGGTGATGGATATCTTTGGGGGAAACTCCTCCTTTTGTTTAGTTGTGGTGTCCTTGATGATAATTGGCTCTTTTGACTGTGGTTGGGGTCTGCCCACTTTTATCCGTGTGCTTCATCTTGCTTTAAAGTAAATGGATGTCTCCCTTTTTCACTTCCCTTTTTGTTTTGGAGATGTGCTTAAGGCAGCAAGCAAAATTTCTGCCTCCCTGGACAATATCTCAGGTGATTTATCACCTTACTACTCTTGTTCCCTGCTTCCTGTAGAAATCCTGGTGTCAATTGTTTCTGTCTGTTTGGCTGGGGGCGTCTTTTCCTTTTGTTTCTGTGTGGTTACTTTTGATGTGACACTCTTTAGTTGGACTTGTTCATCCCTCTCTGCTCTACCCTGCAATCGTTTTTCCTTGGGTGTTTGTGCCATTGTTCCTCCCATTGTTTTGGGCTCAACAATTTGGCCCTTTCCTCGTTTCTCTTTCTATCCTTTTTGTGTTTGTTTGTCCTATGTTTCTTTACCACTGGATTTCTCTCCTGCTTCAGTGTGTTCCCCTTCTTCACTGCTGGATGAGGTGAGCTCCTCGGCCAGAATTCTAATATCTTCATCTCTGGACATGTTTTGGAAAGTTTCCCAAGAGAGGGGGATAGTGTAAATGTGAAGGGCATCTCCCACTAAAATTTTGATGAGCCCATGATGGGCTAACTGATCCGGTGTCCCTTCATTCAATTTTGTGTCACATTCAATTAATGACTGGAGAAGAAAATAGGGGATGCTCAACTTATTTTCTAGAGGTAAATCCATTCCATGTCTTAGTTCACTCAGCAACCTGAAATGATAGCCGTAGACAATGTTGAACCTCCCTTCATAGGCAATGTATTTCATGATTTGGAAACTGACTTCACTCCATAGAGGAGGTAAGCTGGTTCTCCGGACCCCGTTCTTGTCTTCTATAGGATGTTCCTCGGGCAGAAAGAATGCTTTCTTAGCTACTTGGCCCAATGACCTCTCTTCCTTGCTCCAAGGGAGCCCTAATGGTAGGCCAACAACATGGCTGATGAGCTCAGGGGTTAGTTCTAGGGTCAAATTCCTAAAATTCACTATGGCCTGTGTCTTTGATTCAAGTTTCAAGGACATTAAAAATTCCTCCGTTATCTCATCGTCGTGGCCCTAAATTTTGTCACAAAAGTACATTCAATTGTCACGGGTGAAGAGGTTCACCACCTCAGGATGCTTGTGCAACTTACTGGGATCCGAGGGTTCTTTCCTGATAAACCCCCCTGGCATGGTGAGAGTGCTTTGTTTTATGCTTTGATAAAAAAGGGGAATGTTGTTTATGGTTTCCTCCCTTGAACTTCAAGAAGGGATCTCTAGAGTGTTAAAATTTTAATTAGCACCAATTCCCTGGTTTTAAGGCTATTTCTGCTGAAAACTCAGTTGTCCGTTTATGAAAGGAAAAATTGGGTTTCCAAAAACAGAGTACAGAGGTCAATTTTTATTCCCAGCATACATACAAAAATGCAAACTCAAATTCTTCATAGATGGGCTAGCTCTCACAGTTGCGTATCTTTCCTACCAGAGAATTTTTTTTAACAGAAACCGTGGAGGAGAATTTTGACGCAAAACTGATTGAGAAATTTTGTGCAACACACAGGCAAACTTTTATTCCCAACTCACCGGAAGACTTTTCTCTGACTCTCCAATTCAAGATAGTTCAATTCACCACCTTTTTGAAACATACCATGCATGGAAGAGTGTTTTTGAGCCTACCTCTCTCAGAACTCCAAATTCGGCAAAGAAAAGTCCAGGCTTCCCTGCTTCGGAAAGTTGTGTCATACTTCCTGTAGAGCTTCTTCCTATAGAACTCTTGCTGGCTTCCGTAGGATGTCACTGCGCCTCTGAACAAGCCTGGTACACGAGAGATTTTTGAAACAGGTCGAAAGCTCGATGGAGGATGACGAGTTAATAGATTTTGGAAGCAGAGGATGCGTACTTTAGCCGAGGATGTTGTAGGTGCAAATGAACAGCAGGTGGTGAGAGTCTTTAGCCGAGCATCTTTTAACTGCGGCACAATTTTTGGTGAGGGGACGAGGTGGCTGGACCGAACCGTTGATCCAACGTCACGGCCATAATTTCTCTGCGTGTCCCTGATCGCCGTCACCTCCCCTCTACCATTAACCACCGCCACCACTGCCAGTCCCGACGATTTTCCCTGACTGGACACTCCACACGTGTTGGCTTCCCATCTCGTCAGCAATTTTGAACATAATTGAGCTTGTTCAGATCCCACGAAGCTATGTAACTAGCTAAGGGTAGCCAATTGACTAGCCACCGATCCCATTCAATCCGAACCATTTTCACAAGCATGCCACTTTCAAAATATAGTTTATGCAATTAACGAATGAGTTTAGACACTTACTTGTGTGGCCATGGACACATTATGTAGACTTGGGTTCTTGGGACCATTCCTTCGCTTGCTGCTGCCTTGTGAATGGGTGTTAGAACCCATTCCTTCATTTGTTGATGCTGTATGCACGAGTTTTGGAACCCGATCCTTCGGTTTTCAATGTTGTATGCATAGGTTCTGTTTGGTTTTGGCTATCGAGGATGTTTTCACGTCCAAGAGGAGCCTTTTGCATGTTCCCTTTGTTGGTTTTGGCTGTCCCTGCCTCTAGAGTATGTCTTCCAAAGGGATCAACTGCTACAGGATTCCTGTAGGATGTCCCATAGCTGCTTCTCCTCCTGGGATGCAGGCTATTGCTGACGAGCGATTCATTAATGAAGAGTCCATATGGAGTGTGATAGGTAGGGTGAGAAAGACTTTGTTACTTGACTTGTCACTAAAAATTCTTGCTGTCAATCTGAGGAAAACAGGGTTTCTTGTATGATTGTGCAGGAGCACATATCTAGGTGGGTAATGGAGGTGTAAAGAGATGGAACAGGGTGCCATATGGTGATGGGTGGAAATAGGGGTGGCTGCAAGCCTAACAAACAGATTCCAACCTTCATATTCCCCTCCAAAATTGATTTTATAAGAGGCAAAGCTAACCTGTAGAAGGTGAAATCTGAACCCAAATGCAATCAAATCCTAGGAAAGGCAAGTGGTCATGGAGGAAGTGTCTGTGGGGATGTCCTGTAGCCTGGTACTAACTCTTGTACTTGTTTTGCGCAACCTTCCTTACCTGCAATGTATTCCTTGCAACCTGCAATTATTTCACAGAGATTAGGCCCTTTTTTTGAGAGAGAGAGAGAGACAGCTGGGGTGCCTCCATGAGGTTTTCACCCTCACTGTCTACCCCAGGCACCTCTAAGAAGTTTTCACCCAGGGATCTTTTTATTCCATTTTTCAGTGTTTTTTTTTTATGCTTAAGGTGTGGGTGGAGTAGAGACAAGGCCATGCTCCACTACTAGCACTGATTTGTCCAAAGTTTAAATGAACTCCTACCTCGAAAGGGGTTTCCTATAGATTTTGAATCGACGTCCGTTGACAAGCATGGGGATGGCTTATTCATCAATGGTCCTAATAAGTACTGGACCATTGTCGTTGTATTTTTCCACTATATATGGCCCTAACCACCTTGTCCTCAGTTTCCCTTTGAAATCCTCGTACCTTGAGTCATACAGCAGCGCCCACTCTCTTGGTTGGAATTTCTTTTCATTAAGGTGTCGATCATGTCATATCTTTCTCTAGAGTTGAACCACTTCTGAGTGGACGAGGGCTTGCATTCCTTGTTTATCTAATCCATTCAACTGTAGTAATATTTTCTTTTGCGCAAGGTTGAGATCTAGGTCCAGTTGAGTTGCCACCCTCAATGTGTTGTACTCGAACTCTATGGACAACAAAGATTTCTTCCCATAGACTAGCTCATAAGGTGTGAAACCGGTTGTATTTTTCCAAGTGGTGTTGTAGGGCCAGGTGGCCTCAACCAGGCAATCTGCCCAATCATTTCTGTTGCTACTCACCACCTTAGTCAAAATTTCTTCCAACGCTCTATTAGTGACTTCCACCTACCCATTTTTTTGCGGATGATAAGGGGTGAAAGTTTTGTGCTTGATCTTGTGATGAGCGAGAAGGTCTTCAATCAGGTTAGAGGTGAATTGACTTCCCTGATCGGTGACTAACTCCCTTGGGTAGCCAAACTTGTAGAAGATATTTTCCCTTAAAAACTCAACCACTTTTTCTTCTATCACTGCCTTGATTGCATTTGTTTCTGACCACTTTGTTAGGTAGTCGATGCACACAATGATGTAAGACCTTTGCTTTGAAGGGGCATTGATAGGACCCACAAAATCCATGCCCCACTTCTCAAATGGCTCGAAGGTGACTTGAGGTTGGAGGGGAATTTCATCCCTTGGAGTAGGTTTCCCCATCCTTTGACATCGGTCACATTGGCTGATGTATCTTCTGACATATTGATGAAGAGTAGGCCAATAGTAGCCTGCCCGTAGAATCTTGAAGGCAGTGCTTTTTGCTACAAAGTGGCCTCCACAGGGCCCATCGTGACTGGTTAGGAGGATGTCAAAGACTTCCTCCTCCCTAACACAATGCCTCAAGATCTGATCTGGGCCAAGTGTAAACAGGTTGCCCCCAATCCAAGTAAATGGGGCACTCTTCCTCACAATTCTGCTCTTCTCCTTTGAGGATAGGTGCGGAGGGATCTGTGATCAGACGAAGTAATTTGCTATATCAGCAAACGATGGAGAGATTACTGAGATAGCAAATAGGTGTTCATCTGGGATCTGGTCATCCACTGTCCCATCTTCACCTGCAAGCAAATCCAATCTAGATAGGAAGTCAACAACAACATTTTCCTTACTTGGCTTGTCGACAATGGTCAAATCAAATTGCTGCAACAAAATTAACCATCTAATGATACGAGCATTTACATCAGGCTTATTCATTAAATATCTAATCGCAGCATGATCAGTGTGCATGAATGTTTGATAACCAGTGATGTAGTGTCTGAACTTCTTTAGGGAATGGACTACAGCCAGGAATTCTTTGTTGGTTACAGTATAGTTCATCTCTACCTTGGACAGGTTTTTGTTGACAAAGTATATGGCATATGGTATTTTCTCCTCAACTTGTCCTAAGGTTTCCCCTATGGCTTTGTTTGAGGGATCGGTGTGGATGTGGAAAGGTAGGGCCCAGTTTGGACCTCTCAAGATTGTGGCGGACACCATCTTATCTTTCAAGTCATCCAGAGCCCTTTGACAGTCGTCAATCCATTTAAACTCAACATCTTTCCCAAAGAGGCCAAACAATGGCGAGGCTAGCTTACTGAAATATTTAATGAATCTTCTATAATATCCTGCTAAGCCTAGAAAACTCCGAACATCTCTTACCTTTTGAGGAGGTGGAACCTTTTGGATGATAGCAATTTTGTTAGGATCCGCCTGTAATCCTTGCTGAGAAATGGTATGACCTAGTATAGTCCCTTTAGTCATCAGGACTGAGGGATAGGTTCGTCTCAATACACTTGGTTAAAACTTTTCCCAGGTTAGTCAATGCTTCTTGGAAGTTGGACCCATAAGGAGTAAAGTCATCCATATAGATTTCCATTGAATCATGAACCAACTCAGAAAATATGCTCAGTATCGCTCTTTGGAAAGTGGGAGGAGCGTTGCATAGCCAAAAGGCAAGGACCCGGTAGGCAAAGGTACCCCATGGACAAGTGAAGGTGGTCTTATCTTGATCCTCTAGGCTGATTTGGATCTGATTATATCCGCTGAACCCATCTAGGAAAGAGAAGAAATTCTTCCCTGCCAATCCATCCAACACTTGATCTATGAAAGGCAAAGGGAAATGGTCCTTCTTGGTGGCTTTGTTAAGTTCTCAGTAATCTACACAAATTCTCCACTTCCTATTTTTCTTGGGCATAAGCACTAGAGGTGAGACCCACTCACTGTCAGAGATGGGGTAGATGAAACCTGTATCCAACAATTTTTGCAATTCTTCTTTGACAATGTCTTTAAGGGATGGATTCATTCTCCTCTGAGGTTGCCAGACTAGTTTACAATCCTCCTTGATGTAAATGTGATGGTTATAGACCAAAGGGCGGACTCCTTTCATCTCCTTATAGCTCCAAGCGAAAGCATCCAAATGATGGTTCAATAAGCTACACAGTTCCACCTTCTAGGAGGGAGATAGGGATGAGCTGATCTTTAAGGTTCTTTCCGGGCCAAATTCCACATTCTTAACTCTAGGTGAGGTTGGAGCAGCCACACAGAGGTCCACTAAAGTGCTGGCTTGGGTACCTTCCACTAACTCCTCTAATGATAGTGCGCTGGGAGGTGGATTTTGAATCAAATTCTCAATCAAGTCATCCTCGGTTTGAGGGCCTCCCCTGGTGGCTTCTACTGCACATAATGGTACAGAGTAGACCTTCATCCTCATCTCCCTCTTCCAACCATAGTGGTAAGTCATTTTCTAGCAAAGGTTGGGAAGGAGGGTATAGGACTAGTTGTTGGGACATAGGCCCATTCTTGATGGTCATGCTCCCAGCTCGACAACTAATGTAAGCATCCGCAGTAGCTAACCAAGGCCTTCCCAAAATGAGGGGGTAACCAGTGAATTTTGCCTTTGCTAAAATACCAAGAAGTCCGCAGGGTACTCCCAAGAATCAACAGAGACTAAGACATCCTCCACAATCCCTTCGGGAGTCATGGTGGAGCGGTCTGCTAACTGCAATATTGTTGAGGTCTTTCTTAAGGAACTCTGAAGGTTGAGTTTGAACATAGTGTTCCTGGTTGTCACATTAATGGCAGCCCCTATATCAATCAAGGTGTGGGGGATTATGGTGCCATTGATGTGGACATCAACTATAGGACTCCTAGGGTCCAAATATTTTTTACAGATCACTTGCCCCAACATTAGATCGGACAGTTGTCCTATGACATTGATAGTTAGGGCATCTCTCTTGCGCCTACCTGGGTGCATGAAACACTTCTCCTTGATCAATTTGTTGTATATTGGTACATCTTTTATGGCCTAGAGAAGTGGTATTTTCACACACAACTGCTTAAGCTCTCCCAGATGTTCAGTCTCCTTCGGGTTTGGTTGCGTGGTTACTGTTAGTCACTCAAGAAAGGGTGGAGTGGCTTTGGGTTCACTTCCCTGTTTCTTTCCCTCATCCTTCGGGGGAGGAGGTTGGCAATCTGGAAGGACCTTCCCAGATTGCAGGTTGATCTCTTGGATCTCCACAGCATAGGTAGGCATGTTGTCTCCCCATTGTATACCTACTAGGCTTGTCTGTTGTTCGGTTTCAGGTTCGGTTGAGCAGGCATCTGGGGTTGTCCTAGAGGAGCAGGAGGTAATGGTTGTGTTTGAGCCGGTGGTGGAGGCAGAATGGTGGGAGTAGAGTTGTATTTGGGCCTCCACCTTGGTTGAGGTGCATTCCACTGAGGTTGTGGCTGGACATGTGAGTGAAATGAATGAGCAACAGGTTGAGTATGGTATTGAGATGGATAAGACCAGGGAGGAGGTGCGGACCATGGAGGATGAGCAGGGGGGGGCCAAGAAGGTATATGAGCAGATTGGTTGGGGTTGTAATAGGCTTGGGATGTCCCTTGCATCCCCTGCTGGTAAGGTCTGGTTCCATATGGCCTCCTTTGGTTGAGGAAGTAGAGTGGTTCAGTGGCTGCCTGATGTCCCTTGGTACATGGCTTTAAATTCAACTAAGGTTGGGCATTGGTTTGTGGGGTGGTCTTCCGCACAAACGAAACATACCTCTACTGAGTGAAATGGACACTCATTCTTAGGATGCTTCCTTGTACATCTGGGACAAAAAATGGCCAAAGCCCTCTCAGCTTCCTCTTTCTTCTGTTGGATCCGGAAAGTATCTAGTTGCATGGCAATGGTCTGTCTCATCTCACTTTTAAGCTCTTCCATCTGATTAGCAAACTCATGCTTGGAGAAGGTGGTACTAGCTGAGAGTGGATTCCCCCTAACACTTTTATGGGCTGCCCTAGAATGGTTTCTAAACACAGTCATTATGTCCTCATAAGGTAGTTGGTAGATGTCTCCTCCAGCTAGCAAATGGAGGGTATCTAGAAGGTCTTCAGGGACTCCTCAGAGCAGAAACAGCTTCAGAGATTCAGGTTCAAGTGTGCACCTAGCCTGTTTATAGCTAAGTTGGAACCTTTCCTCATAGTCTTCTAAAGACTCATCACTTCCCATTGTCATTCGAAACATCTCTCCCTTCGTTTCTTTTAACCTGCAGTAGTCCGAGTATTTGTTATTAAAGGCTTGTTGCATCTGAGCCCAAGTTGTGATACTGTTTCTAGGTAACCCCATGAACCAGCATAGTGCTACATCCTTGAGGGTAGAAGGAAAGAGTTTCAACTTTTTCTCGTCCTCTACATAGTCATAAGTTCGACAAAGGACAACAAACTCAAACAGGAAGATATCAGGGTCTTCAGTGGTCAACCCATGGAAGTGAGGTAAGGCTGAGGGACTTATGTTCTTCATTTTCATGTCCCCGTTGGTGTCTTGGATGGGAAAGGCACCTTCTATTCTCTCCTCATCTCCTATACCATTTCTGTGTTCAGCCATGGTCTCAAGAGCGATGTTCTCTTACTCTTCTTCTATTATAGGATTTTCGTATGTCTCTGGAGGTTCACCTATAGTTTTTTCTGGATCACTACCACCAAAGAAGAGAGAAGGGTGACTCAGTGATGTCGTGGGGGTTTTGGGTAAGAATTTTCTAGTATTGTCTCTATTCCTACAAGGCATGAAATGAAAGATTTTCGGTTTCTTCTGTGTCTTTTTTTTTTTTTTTTGTCTGCTTCTACCTGCAAAACTGAAATAGATTGAATTGCAACTAACTATCTTGCTGAAATGAAAATGTGGAATTGAAATGAAAGCAGGAAAGGACTAATCTATTTTGTTGAAATGGAATTGCAGAAACGAAATGCTAAGTTATGCTTGCAGAATGGAAATTGCAGAAATGAAATGCTAATCTACGCTTGCAGAATTGAAATTGCGGAATTGAAATGCTAATTTACGAAAGCAGGAAATGTCTAATCTACTTTTGCGGAAATGAAATTGTAGAATGGAAATGAAACAACTACTCTACGCTTGCTGAAATAAACTACTTGGTATAAGGTTGTAGTAGAAAATAGAAGAAAAGCAGCAATCACAAATACTCTGACGCTTCCGTGGCAATAGCGCCAAAAAGATGGTGGGCTCCAGTGTTGCAGCAATAATGCTGCAACTCTTGGGACTCCCTTCTTTACTTTTATCAACCCAGTAGTTTGTAGCAAACTTGGAAGCGACGATGTTATATGCACAAGTACTAGCTCTTGCCGCAGGCTGTCACTGGATTAGCTAACACAAATCTGCTAGGAACTTAAGCCAACTTGTATGAGTTCTTAAAAGAATCATTTAACTATGATGGATGAAAGATAACTCAAAAGAGGCTAATCTACTTGTAGAAAGAATATGAAAGCTAAAAAGAAATGCAAACCCTAGCAAACCCTAGTTTCGCCGACTAACCTTACTGGTGCAAGTAAAAGGATGAAATCTATAGAAGTGGATGCCATTGACTCTTGAAAAGGAAAGTGCATGTGTCTAAGCTATCTCTAAAGTGGAATCTGAGAAAGGAACATCTTTTTGTATTTTTGAATCATATTTGTGGATTTATCTTGCATGTGTTTGACTATTGTTGACTGTGCAGAGGCGAGGTGAGGAATGGAACTGGCGAGGTGCTTGCAGGAGATTGGGAAGGTGAGAAGAGGGCCTAAGGGGTCTTTAGCACCCTTCCAGAGAGTTTCACAGTGTTTGGATATCATGAAACTGCTTTCGTGAGCTTCTACAGGAAGTCTGCAGGGGTTCTATAGGATGTTCTGTAACTTCTACCAGATGTTCTACATGATGTTCCGAAAAGGAATATTGGAGGGTTGATGGAGGAAGAAAGCTAAAGAAGTGGGTATGGAGGTGAGATAAGGGTGTGAGGAGGTCCAAGACTTGGTGGATGGAGCTGAGGAGTGGTGAGGATGGTTGGATTTGTTTAAGGAGGGGTAGAGCAATGTTGCACAAAAATATGGAATTTAGGGCAAAGCAAGAGAATGTGGCAAATGTAAGGTAGGAATCCGAGTTAGTGGATGGAGCAGGTGGGATTGATGGAGTAAGGGTAGATAGAGAGGTATTACAAGTGCTTTGTAAGTTATTTCCCAAACTAAACAAACAAAGACTCGAAAAACCAAGGACTTAGCTACTTTAACCTAATCTGACCTAAATAACAGAAAAGAAAATGAACATAAGTTTATTTGCAATGAAATCATGTGAAATAGCTATGAAAACTAAGCAATCATGAACCTGAGCATGTAACCATGACTTGTATCATCTCCTGCAAATGAGAATCTAACAGTAGCAATTGCATGATGAAGCAAAGACAATGTTTTTGGTGGAAGCAAGCACACCTTGGTCTCAGCTCATGGTCCATGGAGGGAGAGGTGAGATCGGGGGTTCTTGATAGCCTTTTTATGAATATGTTCTCTGTTATTAACCTATCAAATCAATTTGAACATGAAAATCCTTTTTAATCATCAACTATGACCTAGGTAACCAAGCAAGATTTTAATCTACTTAACGGAAATTATTTTGCAAAGACATGAGAAACATATAACAGTACACAAAGGAGGCCTTGGCACTTGGGTTGGGCCCAACCTCAAGAGCCATACGCTCCTAAGAAAAAGCTCAGAACTGATGCCAAATGAAACTGCTTTCCATTACTCAAAAATAACCATGTCACAAAGAAAGTTGTACAGCAGAAGCTACAAAATGATCTAAAAAACTAACAACACTATAGTAAAAAATACAACTGCTCAAAAGGCAACCTACGAAGGTTGGAAGCCTTCCTTATTATACACTATGAGGGCCTCCAGCAACCCTCCTTAACTCAAGGGGCTCGGTTGCTCAAACTACCAGTGATTAGTCACTTTACACAAAACTACTCGGCTGCCCTTGGGAATCCTTACTAGTGGCTTGCTGAACTCCGAGCTAAGGGTGGAGAATTCGAGGAAGGGGCCATTTAGTGGAGGATACACCCTTCCTATGAATCCTCACCCTTGTTCCTTCATGCTTGGCTATCATCTGGCTCATAAATGCTTGGCCTTGGTCCAAAATTTGTCCAAAAACTGCAATAACCACGTGTTAGCCTTCTTGGTCAAGTGACTATTCTCATTCATTCAACTAACATAAATATACTCAAAAAACATGCATAACTATGAAAAATGTTGGATTGATGAAGAACAGTTAGGCAAAATGAGCCCAATAAGTTACCCAATTCAGGGCTCATCAGCGACAACTGTTGTCCAAAATTTTGGCTCGCATGAAAATTTTAGAGCCTACCTTGGATCCTCCAATCGATCATCCTTGGTCACTTGTTTATATGCTAGTGATCTCAAGCTTCTCCTCCTTGATTTTAAGAGTTGTTCATGTTCTCATCTTTATGCAGCATGTGCCATCTATGTGCAAAGGGAATGTTGTTTTGCTTCAAGGGAATCATGTGTGTATCAGTTGTTATCATCACATAGACATGTTTCACACTCACTTCACACACTCCTGTCACAAAGGTTATTGCATCAAGAAAATCATGTCTTACACATTCTCGATGATATATGTTGTCGCTATGTGTTCGTGTGTGATCATAGTTGATTCCTATAACTATTTACGTTTGTGTCACTGATCTCACACTTAGCCATTTACATAGCAACCTAGCCTCATCCAGCTTCCCAGAACTGTGCACTTTCCTTATGTAACTGTAAAGATCTCTCCCTTGGCTACTAGAATTCCATAGTGCGTAGAGGCCCTAGCCTCCCTTGGCATCTAGAAATGCACAGTGGTTTCATTCAATGTCCTCCCCCCAATCAAAACCCACTTTCTTTAGAAAATGCCGAGTGTTGTCGCTCATCTTCCCAACCAGAACTGCTCTTGAGTAATGTGCAGAGTAGTGATGCATCCAACACTACTCTACAAAAATGTGCAGAGAAGTTAGGCAACCAGCATTTCTCTCTAGAAATGTGTAGAGTAGTCTGGCTTCCCTGCATTCAGAAATTGAGCAGAGGTTTCCTCCGAGGGCCCCCATCCCACAATAGTGTCTTGTGCCTCAATATTGCACAGTGTTGACCAAGTTTTCCTATCTGCCTTGGATGAAGAAACTGTGTAGTTGGGCCTCACAAGGCCTCTTTCTAGTAGCAGTCATTGCCTGCTAAAATAACGTTGATCTACCTCTCAGCGACTACAGGAAAAGGTGACATGTTGATGTCACTCACAAGGAGCTGAGTAGAAGGACCAAGGAACCGAGTGATGGAAACATATCAAGACTGCATGCAAACTTCGTCAGATGCGTGATCATCTTGAGGGTAAGTATGGTAAGTAAAGAACACCTTTCGAAGTACACCTCATAGTTGAGTTTACATGATTTCTTGTCATTATCATATCATCCTATCTTCAGTAACATGTTGTGTGTAAACAAGAAAGACATTTCATGTGTTTCCTCTACATGTACTGCTTTATTTTCACTTGTTTGACCAATTGTCATCTTCGACATGCTTATTTCCATGTCATGCTTGCCGCCTTGTTCTGATGATATAAAATCTTTTTCTTTGTGTGCATAAGTTGTTTCAACTATGTAAACACTTGTTACACTCACACACAATGTTGTAAGCACTATCACGCAAGTGTTTTCATGGTTGTCTGAAGGTCTATTTGAAGTGTCTCACTACCTGCTTTCACCATTAGACAGTCTCGTAGTTAGTCACACTAAGGCATGTTGTATTGATGGTTTGAGGGGTCTTGTTGAGTCATGTTTAGTGTGTGTTCACAAGGTCATGCATACACGAGTTCACTCGAAGATCTGTCGACAAGACCACCCTCCATCAGCTGGACCTCCACTAAGTCGCACTACATAATATTAGCCCTTAGTGACCAAGCATTGTTGCCCAGAACTGCGCAGAGCTTGAGGTTGTCTACCAAGTAGTCTACACTACACAATCCTAGAATCAACCTAGATGACTGTAACCCAGAATAGGGCATAAGTTCCCCAAGAAGCTATCTCAGTCTACACTTCCCGCAATCCTACCACTAGTCAACCAGAGAATTTGAGTTGGGAAGTGACCGAGGGATTCACTCCTCTAAAACATTGCGCAGAATCTATGAGTATGCATCCTTAAACTACTTGAATAAATTGTGGAGACAAGAGGGATAGGAACCCGCTACCTATCATTGTACTATCTCTAGAATTCGTGCAGTTCTATCAATCAGTCCCCCTATCGGCCTACTAGCCACTCCTAAAAATTATGATGTTTTCATGGACATTCCACCTACTGCCTGACACCTTGATCAGCCCAGAAACTACGCAAACATAAACCTACTTGATTGCATCCCATATCTACGTAGTTCTGACAAGTAGGCTCCCGCAACTCGATCTTTACCTCCTCTAAAAATTTTCGTAGTTTTCACTACCATTGCCTCCTGCTACCGACACTTTCTTCCCCGGAAAAATTGTGCAGTTCTACCTCCTAGCTGAGTCAGATCCTGCAAATGTCACTATTGTACTGGACTGCTCAACCCAGCCTCTCAATGACTTCTATGCAATTTTTCCTAGCCTTACATGTGCTTTGCATTATTTCAAAGCCTTATCCTATCTCCTGGTCACCTGCACCCGGAAACAAAAGACAATGTATCATGGTAGACAAGGGGATTTGTAGATTTTATGTCATCTTGTCATGAGTGATTGTAGAAATAGGTACATGGATGATACATGGCGCGATGAAGAATGGGATGAACAAGGAACACATGCTAGAAGACTTTCTTTCTATTGGACAAACACACAAAGCATACAAAGTATCAAGCGAAGGAGACACATGCACATGCAAGGACCATTAGAAGACTCTACACACTTTGTCATGTGGAGGTGAATCTACAGTACACCACAAGCACACTCATCACTCAACAGCATAAAAGTTCAACATGAACAACATAGCTAGCATGTGCATGCCTGTAGTTCATGTCGAGCTCTGTCATGAGTCACCTCCGCTACATCACTACTTTGGGTCATAGCTGTGTAATCAATGCAATGTAACGTGGGAGTCCAAGAGACCCACAAATGAAGTCAAATATTCATGTAAGTCGAAGATTCATGTAAGTCAAACAGTCATGAGGGAATTTAAATAATCACAACGGTCAGTTTCACTCTTGGCTATATATACCCCTAATTTGTACATGCAAAGGAATTTTCACCTTGGCTCCTCCCACATAGCCTTGAGAGTCTGTAATATTTTCTTTGAGGAGCGAGTAGTGGCTCCAACGCCCCACTATCAGGGTTAGTGATGCATGGTGTACAGATGTGTCTTGGAACTTTTTCTTAATTCATTAGCCTCTTAACAGGCCAACACATTTTCGCACATGTATTGTATTCATTTGTAATATTATTCTTTGGACGCTTGTAATGCATGTTGCTTTAACTTGTACTAATATAGTTGAACTAGTTCAGTTGTTTTAGTGCATATGATGTTGCAAAATGTAATTTATCAGTTGTTATCATTGTATAAATCATATGGACTACTCCACCGGGCACTTGATAGATTCATTTTTATAACGACTTTCACACTCATGTGGACTAGTACGGTGAGTGTTATATATTGTATTTGTTAACCTTTGTGTTTGTGACTACCGCATCTGTGTGGACTACTCCACCAGAAGATGCACATTTCCTGCTATGTTGTGCGTCTCTAACAGAGTTGGGACTATTCCCTTTCAACTTGAGACTCACTCTCACCCTCCCCCTCTATAGTGAAATAACTTTAACACAAGAAACACTAAGCACTCACCAGGCACACGAACCTCACTATTTAAAGACTAAGTATACCACTATCATGTGCTAACAAGCAAGAGATAAGGCATATCTTTAAGATAATGGAAATCAAGCAATCATACAAGATGGGACTCCTACACCAAACAATGTGAGGTCTAGTTGGGATTTCATACTGGGGAGATCCCCTAAATATTGGCGAGTCCAGCACCGTCAACATTTTTTGCGCTATAATGAGGGCCATATGACAAGCTGAGTCCTCACAAACTATTTTGAATATTTGCATACTTATCATGACTAACCACAAAATTTCTCTTTTGGAGTGTATGTGTTATGGAAATGTCTTTGAAATCTCATAAGAGCCCTGGAATGACTTGTCATGTAATACATATGTGCTTAGACACACAGTTGGCATCATAGACTTCTGTGAAAGGCATGAAATCCATGAAGATTACATGATTGGCACATTGTTCGCATACACACTTCAAGGGAAACCACTGGTATGGTGTGCCACACTGCCCGAAAAATATATTCACTCTTTCCATCATTTGTTCACAGAGATAACCCATTCCTTCAACCATTTTGACCATAAATCACTCAATAAATAAATTATAGAATTATGGAAAGCACTTGATGAATCCATTGAACAATTTCACACACGCTTTTATAATCTTTCATAGTGATTTTCTGAAGATAAAATTGATTTGGAATTTCTCGATGGAAGATTTAAGTATCTTCTTTACATCTTTGAAAATCCAAAATTCTCAGAATCATTCAAACCTCTCCCAACATACCTAGGTGTTAGAGCTGCCAAATCTAAGATGGACAAGGTCATTGTCACAAGTGACTATCTATCCTCTTCTCATCAAACAGCTCTAGCTATGTAGTGCGAGGTGGGAGAAGGTGCATGCACATCTGTTGATTTTTCACATCCTCCTACCCCACCTACTCTTTATATCTTTGTATATTTGGCTTGCAAGCCTGCTGGTTGTCATGTGAACTTGTTACCCCAACCTTTGTCCCCACGTTCTATTAATCCTCCAGATTGTACTATCTTCTGTTATTCTATTCTAGACTCCGTACTTGTTGTGAACGAGGATCAATTTATTGATGGAGTTGGTGTTGTGTAGCCAACCTGCACTATCATTCATGATGAGTGTGTGAAGGAATCTAAAGAAGGATGCCCAGTGAAGCATGACTCCCTTCCATCTACACCTCATCCTCTCTATCCTGACATCTCTTTTGGTGCTGCCACTTTTGATTTTCCCTATGAAAAATCATCTCTGGATGTTTCTACTTTTGATCACTCACAGGATACACCAGATGTCAACTTTCCATTAAATCATGGAGAGGACACATCTTCCTCTAAAAATTTGTCCCATCTATCATATGTCATTTCTGAAAACACAGAGGATGAACTTCTTTGTTTCTCATCTACCCCTCTGCATGATTCATCAAATATTGAGGATACTAACGAACATCCTGAATGTTATGATCATGGTTGTCGCAATCTCTGTACATATTCATTTGATCACGATGTTGATTCACTCAATGTCAATATTTATAAGCCACTCATCTCTGATGATCAATCTATTGACAAAGTAGTAAACCGCAGGTTTTCGAGGCACTTCTGCCTGAGTTTATGGTTATGTTAGGCCCTCACTATCTTGAGCTTAGTTCCACTTCCAATCAGAAAAATTTTGAAACACCCAAGGCTCCTCATCACTCTCTACTTGACATTGAAGATCAATCTAATACATAGAGTTTACTTCCTCCACCCAAATTACATGATCCCATCACTCATGCCTTGGAGTAATCTTACACAATGAGCACACTTGCAAATCATCAGTTGTTTGTATTTCTCATGTTCGCTCGTATGTCACAATCCAAAGAGTGTGTATGTTTATTGTCTTCATGCAGTACGTTGAAACACTACGGTACACCTGCAAAGTGTTTGTTTTGTGCATTCACTCTTTTCTTCTATGTGGATTCTTTAGAACTCGGAGCGTGATGGTATTTTCTGATATATCTTTCTTGTTCACTAGTTTACATTCATATTTTTCTTATTTACCATGCCTTCACCAACATGGGCCAGCCAATGTCCCAGTGGCTGCATTGGAAATATCACTTCACGTGAGTAGGCCCATGCACTATTTAGCATAAGAGTATGATTATTGTTTTATTTCTTTCTTTTCTTTGCTTCTTGGTTTGCATGTTTCTTTGCTTGCTTACTTGGTTGGTTTGCTTGCTTACTTTGCTTACCTAGTTTTTCTTTCACTTTATTTCTGCTTTTTTCTTTTTATTTTTTTGTTTTCTTGTATCCATAGGTTAGCCTATCATGAAACCGTGTTTTTCTCTCGAGACAATCTGAGCAAATCTAAGAGGACTTGTACAACTATCAAAATCTAGTCATCTGTTGTCCTCTCTCTTTATGAAGAGCATGTTGTCTTCTATTGATGATGCCCTGATGGTAAATACGTTCTATTCAGAGTGAGTCTTGGTGAAAACACAATGCTTGCACTATTAACTAGTATCGCCTACTCTAATCAGTACTTTTGGGTTAACCATTGTCAGCTCAGTCAAGTAGAATAAGGTGAGGGGGAACAACTTAAAAAGTATGTCAAAGGTATATATAACATACTTATTTGAAGGAACGACCTCTTCTTCTCTCAATAAGTCAGGATACCTCTTCTTCCTATGAAATAAATAAGTGCCTATGCACACTTCTTTGAAAAAAATAATAAAAAATGAAAAATGAAAAATGAAAAAAAAAATGAAAATGAATAAGGCGAAACAAGAGAAAGGCTTCCTAAGCAGAGAGGTGATAAAAGTAACTCTACCAGGGTAATAACCAGGCTCACTGGTAGTGGAGCGATATTTGTGTTCTTTCGTGACTTCGTCGAGGTACTCTCTAGGCCTGCAAGTAGTGAAGCAACACCATAGATGAAACTTAAAGTTTGACAGTTATATTACTTGTGCATTAATATACCCCGGATCCCCAGTTGAAACAAATAAGTTGAATTGGATTGGAATGTGTGCCAACCAATGAAGCGAATGGTAGGGAATACATCTTTCACACAAACTAATGTGGAAGCCATCACAATCAAATAATATAACAAAATTTTTGGAAGGGTTAGAATCGCTTTTCACGAAACAAGGTTCATGCAAAGAGCTGGAGTTGTACCAATGTGTCGCCAATATTTTAGCAACTACAACCACCCTTCAAAATTTTGGCTCATATGAAAATTTCAGAGCCTACCTTGGATTAGGCGATTGATCTTCCTTCGTCACTTGTTGGTAAGATGATGATCTCAAGCTTCCCCTCCTTGATTTTAAGACTTGTTCATGTTCTCATATTTATGTAGCATATGTCATCTATGTGAAAAGGGAATGTTGTTTTTCTTCAAGGGAATTGTGTGTGTATGAGTTTTTATCATCACATAGACACGTTTCACACTCACTTCATGCACTCCTATCACAAAGGTTTTTGGATCAAGCAAAGCATGTCTTAGACATTATGGATGGTCTATGTTGTATCACTATTTGTTCGTGTGTGATCATAGTTGAGTCCTATCATTGTTTACGTATGTTTCACTGGTCTCACACTTAGCCATTTCCAAAGCAACCTCGCCTCATCCAAATTCCTGGAACTATGCACTTTTCTTATGAAACCATCAAGATTTATCCCTTGCATATTGGAACTTTGCATTGCACAGAGACCCCAACCTCCCTTAGCATCCAAAACTATGCAGTGGTTTCCTCTAGTGTCCTTCCCCAATCTGGAATCTATTGTCTTTACAAAATGCGCAGTGTTGTCCCTTAGCTGCCCAACCAAAACTGCTCTCTAGAAATGTACAGAGAAGTCAGGCAACCAACACTAGTCTCCAAAAATGTGTAGATAATTTAGGCAACCAACACTACTCTCCAAAAATGTGTAGGGAAACTTGATTGCTTTACATATTTCTGGAGAGCAGTGTTAGTTGCCTTGCATTCAAAAATTGCGCATGGGTATCATCTTAGGACACCCATCCCGCAACAATTTCTTGTGCCGCATAACTGTGCAGTGTTGACCAAGTTTCCCTATCTTTCTTTCATGAAGAAACTATGCAGTTGGGCCTCCTAGGGCCTCATTCCACCAACCATCACTACCTATTGAAACAATGTTGATCTATCTCTCAGTGACTAAAGGAAAAGGTGACATGTTGAGATCATTCCATGGAACTAAGGAGAAGGACTAAGGAACTAAGTGATGGAAAAATATCAGGACCGCATGCAAACTCCATCAGATGCATGAGCATCTCGAGGATAAGTATGGTAAGTAAAGAACACCTTTTGAAGTACACCACTTAGGTGAGTTTATAGGATTTCTTATTATTATTATATCCTCCTATCTTCAGTAACATGCATGTGTACAAACACAAAAGTCATTTCGTGGATTTCCTCTACATGTCTTGCTTCATTTTCACTTTTTTCACCAACTACGTCTTTGGCATGTTTATTTCCATGTCATGCTTGTGGCCTTGTTCTGATGATATGACATGTTTGTCTTTATGTGCATGAGTCGTTTCGACTATATAAACACTCATCGCACTCACACACAATATTGTAAGCACTCTCGTGCAAGTGTCATCATGGTCATCTGAAGGTATATTCAAATTGTCACACTTGTTGCTTTCACCATTAGATAGTCTCATAGTCAGTCATGCTAAGGCATGTTTTCTTGATGGTTTGAGGTCTCTTGTCATCAAGTCATGTTGAGTGTGTGTTTGCAAGGGCATGTATACATGAGTTCGGTCACTCACGCACATAACTAGTTTTCTGAATATCTGTCGACCTGACCACCCTCCATCAACCAAACCACCACTCAATTGCACTGTGCAGTCTTAGCCCTCAGTGACCAAGCACTATCGCCCAGAACTGCGCAGATCTCCAAGCTTCCTGCCAAGCAGTCTGCACTACAGAATCCTAGAATCAACTTGACTGACTATCACCTAGAACAACATAGAAGTTTCCCAATAAGCTATCTCAGTTTGTGCTTCCCGCAAGCCTATCCATCAAGCCTCCCATTGGTCAACCAGAGAATTTGACTTAGCTAGTGACCCAGTGCTACACTCCTCCCAAAAATTGTATAGAAGCTACCAACCTGCCTGCTTGCACTGCGTAAAGAAATTGCATAGACAAGAGGGATAGGAACCTGTTTCCTATCACAACACTGTCTCTGGAAACAACGCAGTTCTATTAGTCAGTCCCCCTGCCCTCTTGCTAGCCACTCCTCCTGAAAATTACACAGTTTTGATGGACATTCCACATGCTGCTCGATATCCCGCTCAGCCCGGAAACTGTGCACAAATCAACCTTCTTATCTCCCTCCCAAACCTGTGTAGTTCTAACTAGTAGGCTCTCATAACCTGACCCTAGCCTCTTCTGAAAATATGCCCAGTTTTCACTACCAATTCCTCTTGCTGCTCACACTGCCTTCCTCGGAAACATTATGTAGTTTTTCTTCCTATCTGAGCAGATCTCGTAGATGTAATTGTTGTCTTGGACTACTCAACCTAGCCCCTCAATGAACTCTATGTAGTTTTTCCCGATATTTTCCAAGAGCCTCACACCCTGGCTGACATGTTCTCTATGTTGTTTCAATGCCTTGTCCTCTCTCTGGGTCACCTGCACCCAAAAACGAAAGACAATGCATCAGGGTAGACTAGGCGATTTTTGGATTTGATTTCATCTCAACATGAATGATTGCAAAAACAGGTACATTGATGAGACATGGCATGATGACAAATAGGATGAACTAGGAACGCATCCTAGAAGAATTTCTTGTGGTTGAATAAACACATGAAGCATACCAAGTAGCAAGCAGAAGAGACAAGTGCACATGCATGGACCATCAATCGAACACCAAGACCATTGAATACTCTGTGCACTTTGCCATGCAGAGGTGAAGATATGGTACACCACGAGCACACTTGTCACTCACTAGCACAATAGCTTGACATGAACATCATAACCATCATGTGCATACCTATAGAGTCATGTAGAGTTGTCCCATGAGTTGCCTTGGCCACATCACTACTTTGGGTCATTACTATGTAATCAATGTAATGTAACATGGAAGTCCAAGATACCCACATATGAAGTCAAAGAGACATGTAAGTCAAAGAGTCATGTAAATCGAACAATCATGAGGGAAGTCGAACAATCACAAGGGTCAGTTTCACCTTTGGCTATATATACCCCTCATTTGTACATGCAAAGGACATTCCACCTTGGCTCCTCCCACATATCCTTGAGAGTTTGTAATATTTTCTTTGAGGAGTGACCAGTGGCTCCAACGCCCTGCTATCATGGTTAGTGATGTATGGTGTACAAATGTGTCTTGGGACTTTCTCTTAATTCAGAATCTTGTTAACAAGCCAACACATTTTCACACATGTATTGTATTCGTTTGTAAGACTATTCTTTAGATGCTTGTAATGCATGTTGCTTTAACTTGTACTAAGAGATGAACTATTTCGATCGTTTTAGTTCATATGTTTTTGGAAATGTGTTGTATCAGTTATTATCGTTGTCTCACCTATGTGGACTACTCTGCCAGGCACTCGACCAATTCATTCTTGTAAACATGTTATAATGACTATCACACTCGTGTGGACTACTGTGCTGGGTCTTGTATGTGTTATCTATTCACCTTTGTGTTTGTGACTGTCACATTCGTGTGGACTACTCTGGTGGAATATGCACAGATCCTGCTATGTTGTGTGCCTCTAACATATTTTGCACTATTCCCTTTTGACTTGAGACTCACTCTCACCCTCTCCCTCTGTTGTCAAAGAAATTTGACAGAAACAACACTAAGCACTCACCAAGCAAATGAACACCATTGTTTGAAGACTAAGTATACCACTCTCATGTGCTGAAAAGCAAGAGCTAAGGCATATCTTTAAGATAATGACAATCAATTCATCATTCTAGGTGGGACTCCTACACCAAATGGTGTGAGTTCTAGTTGGGACTTCATACTGGGGAGATCCCTCGAATGTTGGTAGTTCTAGCACCATCAATAGGCTCTTACAATGTATCCCACTCCATATTTAAGCAAATAGTATTTGTTTTCATGTCTATGGAAGATAAGTTTTCTATCATATAGATATGGGCTGCCCAAAACTATAACACATATGTCTAATGATGCAGCATCAATTTCCACTTCATCTATGAAATTTGCAGTAATCGCGAATTTCAGTGTACACTTTCTAGTTACTTGCAATTATGCATTATAACACACCCATCCTAATGGATATGACTTATGATGTGGAATGGTTTCCATGTTTAAACTTTTGACAATGTTTTTAAAGATGATATTGGCTTGAAACAACGTAAACTTTTAAACGGGAACTATAAACTAAAAACGGGAATTTTGGCCAACAAACCCCGAAAAAACATCAAAAACATTAATAAAAGCGAAAAGTGTGTATACTGGAAAGATCACTTTTTTTAGACTCAATTTTGTACATGTTTTGAAAATGGCATTGAAACGAATTTCTCGTGCAAAAATTATGCAAAAAACACCATGAAAATGAAAAGCGTTATACTGGAATGATGGTCTTTTTTTACAGTCAATTTTCAACATATTTTAAAAATTCTAGTAGAACCAAATTTTATGTGCAAAAGAACAGTCGTTTTTGACGAAAAAACACATTAATGTTTTTGGTAGAATAACATTTTTCTTTCCTAAGTATAAATTCAACATGTTTTAGTAATAAGGATAAAGATAAAATAATGGGATCTGAAACACATTAAAATTCTATTAGTTTTCATCCATGTTGTTAAACATATAATAACATCACATTACCAATCGCTAAAATTCTAATTGTTTTCAACCATAACATTAAAGATACAAAAAAATTGGAAAATTTTCAACGATAAAATATAAAAAACATGATTAAAACATATAATCCACCATTTTTATGATTAAATAATAAAAATCATCATAATTAAAACATATAATCCAACAAAATTAGTGAAAAACTTCGCTTCACATGCACAGCAGCCCCTGGTACGATCTGAGTACTCCCTTCATCGCCATTGCCGCGGGAGGGGGCCCTGAGGCCCCTCCTACTTCACCTCCTCCACCAGAGATCCTTGCGTTTAGGATGCTGATCAAGGATATTAGTAAATTCCCAGCAAGGAAAGCTCAGCGCAAGCTTGTAAAGAAACTTGATAGCATCCCCACAGTAGCCCTGCTCGTTGAAGATTCTTGTAGATCTGATATGAACTTTGATAAAAGAGGGCTCATTGGTAAATTTACAGGGCTATGGCCTTCCCCCAAGGTTGTGAAGGCATGGGTGCAGAGGAACTAGCGACCACTAGTAAAGGAACGCATCGAAAGTTTTCTGGTTGGCAAGGGATTTTTTGTCTTTGTTTTTTATTTTGTAGAAGATGGAAATCTCATCTTTAGGAATGGACCATATTTCATGGGGCCTCAAGGCCTGTATCTAAACTCATGGTCACCATATTTCGATCCGACAGAATATGTGCCATCAGCAGTTCCAGTGTGGGTGTGCCTCCCTCATCTTCCACTGCACTGTTGGAACCCAAAGTCACTAGAAACAATTGGTAACACCCTAGGAAAATACATAGATAGAGCAAAGAGAAGGGATCAGTATTCATGTGCAAGAATATGCATTGAAGTTGAATTGGAAATAGGGTTACCTGGAGCCATAAATTTAACAATAGCAGACTGGTACTATATCCAAGAGTTCGACTACAAGTAGCTACCATTCAAATGCAAAAATTTCCATGAATATGGGCATTTTACAAGATACTGCAAAAGAAAGGAGGAAGATCTAGAGAAGTCAAAAGGAGAAAAATGGATCCAGGAGTAGAAAGTAGTATAGGCCAAGGAGAGTAACAGGAATAAAGGGAAGGAGGTACTGATGGATTCTGGAGCTCCCTTAACAGGAATGGTTCAAGTGGAAGGAAGAGGAGAATAACCAAAGACAACGGCCTCAATAAAACCATTCGAAACCAAAAGCACTTCAAGTGAAATTCCAGAAACAGAGATAGAGGAGATTGAATGCCAAGTTTCCTCACTCGAAGAAGAAAGGAAGAACATAGAAGTAACCCAACTTGACTCCCCAACAAGAACCTCCTCCTCGCCTACATATGCAGAAATGACAAGGAAAAAAATCTTAGAAACCTCTGGGTCGTCGGAAGATGAGACATTCGAGAACCGCTTTAAAAGAGTTGGAAGGAAATCTCATAAGGAAGCTAGGGAAGAAGACGGGGAGATGCAAAAAATGTGTTATCACCAAAATAGGACCCTGATAGGCTGCTGAGTAGACTATCTTAGTGTAACTATTTCAAACCAATATTTTAGCTAAGGCTTAGCCTCCTCAGCCTGAGAGGGCTCTCTCAAAGGGTTAATGATATTTATTAAAGATATAGATAGATGACTAACTCTATGGTTTGTGATTTTATATGTTTATGGGTTGAAAGATGGAGACTTGCTACCATTGGGCTATGGATTTAGTGATAGAGATAAATATAACAAATAACTCTTCTTATAAAACTGACGCTTGTATATACTTCAATGAAAGAGTAACACATTCAGGAAAGTCTCAATAACTTGAATTTCATAGAAGTCAGAGCATGTGGGCATGAATTCTGAGTAATGACAGATCAAGGTATTCGAAAGGGAAAGTATTAAAATTGATTCATCAGATTTTAATACTTAAAGGAAGTTAGATGATGAGTGACCATGAATTCCGAGTAATAAATATTAAAACATTGAAGAAAAAAATCCAAAGCCAGGACCCAAGAACTCAATTAACCATAGTTCAACACTTAAAGGAAGTCAGAGCATGTTCCTCCTTGAATTCTGAGTAATAAGCATTGAGACTATGGAAGCAAAACATACCAAATATAAAAGATAAAGCTCACTAAAGTACGCTAAGAATCTTAGCTTAAGAAAAGCTAAACTGCTTCTGTATATATCAGTCCCTCCACTTCATTTACAAAAGTAGTCTTTTTCTGTAACATTTTCCAACCCTTAAGGAATTCCAGCTCATCTTTTATAGAGTTATCATTATGATCTTGGATTCCCTCATCCAACTTGAGGGGAAATAATATTTCCAAGCTTGACACCTATTCTCACCATAAAATAGACTATTAATTACAAGTAACAGTTAACTGACTGTCTTAGAGTCCTAATACAATTAGGAGAAAAGCTCCTTATTATGACTAAACAACCTTATCTAGGAATTAAAAATTCTCTTTGACACCTATAACTCCATGAATTCGAATTTGACGAAGCCTTTAACCTTGTTGTTAGATTCTGTTGACTCATCCCTTATCTGTACTAAAAACCAGGACCCTATTTCATGCATTTAAGATTTAACCTTCATTAATGCTTTTTTCAATCCATTTGCTGACCAAATTGACCTTTTGAGACAAGTGATATGTGTTATCACTTCCATAGAACTTTTCTCTACCACATGTACGAAAATAAATCCCTTGAAGGAGTATAATGAGAGATGATGTGGCTGCTTAAGAACTACGCCTACAGCAGTTTCGTAGCATGCTACAAAACTATTGTGTGTGTCTTTTACACAACTCTCTTAAATAAATTCAGTCTTCAAAACTTCCTTCACTTTTTCCATGATATCTATAGGCTTTAATAATCAACATAGATCATCTTTGAAATACTTTCAAGAAATAAAATCCTTCTCCTCAACAAAACTACATCAACAAATTGTAACTTACTATTCTGTTCTGACTGAAAAATAGGTGTTGGGACAAAGATTTTTTCTCCTCATAAAAAATGTATTTTGAAAAACTGAAGGAGGCTTTTGGAGACCACTCTATGCTGAAAAAAAAAAACCTCTCTTTTTTTTTTGCAATACCTCTCCTACTCCCTAGAAGCTATCTTTGAATATCAGGTGTAAACTGGAAAATTCTGATTTCTGAAAATATGGCTTCAAAGAAAGCCTTTTATCGTCCAACTGGTAACATTGATGAAAAAAGTGAGATAGGTTATTGTAGCTGGCGATTTTATGAAGAGAAATCTCCTCCTGAATTCCAAAATAATTTTTCATGTAGCCAGAAATGGATCTTGAAAAAGACTACTAAAACCAGAAAGCAAAATGTTTCTCTCAATGACTTTCAGCCATTTCGTGGCACAAGTTGAGTCATCCACTTTTCGAAGCTCATAATGAAATTGAAGAAACTGAAAGAGGTTTTTCTAGATAAGTATGTTAGGAAGACGAACCTCTTTCAGTTTTCCAAAAAATGCTATCAGTTACTGAAAAACTCCTTTGGAATATGACTACATAAAACAGAAAACAGAGTTTTTTTCTGGTGAAAAAGGTTGTTTCAGTGATTTCATAGTGCAAAATAGGTTTTTTACACTGTGTGCGCTATGAAAACATGGATTAATAGCTTTTTTCAAAAAAATCTCAAAATGAATTGAGATATGGATTTTAAACACAAGGTGAGACTTTTAAGACATGGAATAAGGTTGTCAAACTTTGTTTGGAAATGAAATATGACCTTAAAGACTTCTAACCCTATGACCTAACCCTTTAAGCATGAGATGACCTAGAGACCCTTTAACACCATGACTAGAAAAAGGGTTTGTAAATGAGAATGACACTATTAAGACTCTAATCCTATCACTTATCCCTTTAAGCATGCGATGACTCAGAACTTATTATAAGACAATAACTAGAAATAAGGCAAACTTTCCAAGGTTAAAAAAAAAAATTAGGGTGATAATAGTGGCTCCACTAGGGATAATATACCGCCAATGGTATGCTAAGAACTAGTAGCTCGAGTGATGCATTCATATTCCTTTAAAAATAAAAACACTAAAATTTTTCCGAATCTGCTTCAAACTATACCTAGTAAAACTTTCTTAGTCAACCTTGAGTTTATTTACATTTGCCTACCTACCTACCCTATAAATTGTAAACTTCTTTGAGCTCAATCAACGTGAAATTTCCAATGTATCCAATCAATTGTTTTATCTGACATTTGAGTTTTTTTACTGCATCACAGTTCAAAGCAGCTATGATGTTGTGATGACCACTGCCATTGAAATTTCCTCTGATCTTCATAGAAAAACTGAAACACTGGAGAGTAAAACTCTTCCATATATTTAGCTATGGGATCCCAGAATACATGATTAGATTGATGATCCTCATAACATATTGTTACCTCTAACAAATTATCTTTAGTCACACAACATTTATTTGGTAAGTTATCCAACTGCTCTTCTGCATGATTCCCATACACAATGTAATTTTCCTCAATATTATGATCATTCTTTGAAGTAATCTGCTACAAGGAATTACAGAAATGATCAATCGTTTCCTCTACCTGAGGGTTATAAAAAAATTCTTCTAGTATTTCTTCTTGGTGTTTGCAATTATTTTCATCTTCATTATGATCCGAAGACTGACAAGTCTACTAGATCTCTATATCAATCTCGGAGGATGTAATATGATTTTCATAGGTATACTCTGGCTGATTTCTATGTTGCATGTCATGGGATGTTATGCTTTCTTCTATTTCTTGAAATGTATTGTTATGAAGAGCATCTAAAATTTCTTCATCCATAAATTCATTATTATCATAACAATCCTCCAAATATTGAATAAAAATCATAGAATGTTTACAACAATCTTTGACCAGTAATAAGGAGGGATGACATTATTTATACATCTCATAAAATACATCATGGAAATTAGCAAGAAAATATATTGAACCATTTTCCAAGCTTTTATACCAAGACCATTCTTTTCCTTCTAAAGTGGTCATAAACATCTTCATGAGACAATCTTCAGGGAACTGAACCTGAAGACTGTGTACATGCATATGGAACCTAACCAAATGAAGAGAAACATTGTCTTTCTTTTCATCTTTGAATATTGGAAGATCATTTAACCATTAGACCTTTGGCATATGATTTGGAAAACTAGGGATATTAGACTGATTCATAGGGGCATACCTGGCATTCATTCTTATAATGGCACTCATCTTGAAACTTCATCAATCTATTGATCCTCTAGAAGTGGAGTCACCTTCCAATTCGTTATTTGATAAGTGGAGTCGCCAAGGTAGTTTTGCAGCCTTGAATAGATTTTGAAGCTCCTGCTACCTTCAAGAGTCCAGCTTCTTGATTTTTCAGGATATGTATATCTTAAGACTCCTCGCAGACGCACCAAAATGTTATCATCAAAATAGGAACTTGATAGGCTGTTGATCAGACTATCTTAGTGTAACTATTTCATACCAATCTTTTATCTAAGGCTTAGCCTCCTCAGCCTGAGAGGGCTCTCTGAAAGGGTGAATGATATTGATTAAAGATATAGATAGATGGATAAATCTATGGTTACTGATTTTATATGTTTATATGTTGAAAGATGGAGACTTGCTACCATTGGGCTATGGAGTCAGTGATAGAGATAAAGATAACCAATAGCTCTTCTTATAAATTGAGGCTTGTATATACTTCAATGAAAGAGTAACATATTCAGGAAAGTCTCAAGAACTTGAAGTTCATAGAAGTCAGAGCATGTGGGCATGAATTATGAGTAATGACACATCAAGGTATTCAAAAGAAAAGTATTAAAAGTGATTCATCATAGTTTAATACTTAAAGGAAATTAGAGCATGAGTAACCGTGAATTTTCAGTAATAAGTATTAAAACATTGAAGAAAAACATCCAGAGGTAGGACCCAAGAACTCAATTCACCATAGTGTAACACTTAAAGGAAGTCAGAGCATGTTCCTCCTTGAATTCTGAGTAACAAGCATTAATACTATGGAAGCAAAACATATCAAAGATAAAAGATAAAGCTCACTAAAGTACACTAAGAATCTCAGCTTCAGAAAAGTTAAACTGCTTCTGTATATATCAGTCCCTTCACTGCATTTACAAAAGTAGTCTTTTTCTAGAACATTTTCGAACCCTTTCTTATCTTTTATAGAGTTTTCATACAATCTTGGATTCCCTAATCCAACTTGAGGAGAATTTGAAGTTCCTATCTTGACACCTATTCTAACCTTAAAATAGACTATTAATTACAAGTAACAGTTAACTCACTGTCTTAGAGTCTTAATACGATTAGGAGAAAAACTTCTTATTATGAATAAACAACCTTATCTAGGAATTAAACATTCTTTTTGACACCTATAAGTCCATGAATTCTAATTTTATGAAGCCTTTAACCTTGTTTTTAGATTCTGTTGACTCATCCCTTATCTGTCCTCAAGGCCAGGACCCTGTTTCCTCCATTTAAGATTTAACCTTCATTGATGTTTTTTTTTAATCCATTTGCTGATAAAATTGACCTTTTGCGACAAGTGATATGTGTTATCCCTTCCATAGAAATTTTCTCTTCCACCTATACGAAAATCAAGCCCTTGAAGGAGTATAATGAGCGCTGATCTAGTTGCGCAAAAGTTGCACTTACAGCAGTTTCGTAGCGCTCTACGAAACTGTTGTGTATGTCTTTTACACAGCTCTTTTCAAAAATTTCAGTCTTCAAAACTTATTTCACTTTTTCCATGATATTTACAGGCTTTAATAATCAACAAAAATCATCTTTGAAATACTTTTAGGAAATAAAATATTTCTCCTCAACAAAATTGCATCAAGAAATTGTAACTTACTGTTTTTTTCTGGCTGAAAAATAGGTGTTGGGACAGAGCTTTTGTCTCCTCACAAAAAATGTATTTTGAAGAATTGAGGGAGGCTTTTGGAGAACACTCTGTGCTGGAAAAAAACATCCCTCGTTTTTTCACAATACCTCTCCTACTGCCCAGAAACTATCTTTGAATATTAGGTGTAAACTGGAAAATTCTGATTTCTGAAAATATGGCATCAAAGAAAGCCTTGTATCACCTAACTGGTAACACGTATGAAAGAACTGAGATAGGTTATTGTAGCTGGAAATTTTATGAAGAGAAAAGTCCTTCAGAATTTCAAAGTACTTTTTCATTTAGCCAGAAACGAATCTTGAAAAAGACTACTAAAACCAGAAAGTAGAATGTTTCTCTCAATGTCTTTTAGCCATTTCGTAGTGCAAGTTGACTCATCAACTTCTCCCAACTCATAATGAATTTGAAGAAATGGAGAGAGTTTTTTCTAGATAAGTATGTTAGGAAGAAGAACCTCTTTCAGTTTTCCAAAATATGCTTTTAGTTACTCAAAAAACCCTTTGGATGTTGACTACATAAAATCAGAAAACAAATTCTTTCCTGCTAAAAAATGCTACTTTATTGATTTCGTAGAAAAAAACAGGTTTCTTACATTGTCTGCACTACAAAAACATGGATTCATAGCTAATTTCAAAAAAAAATTCAAAATGACTTGAGATATGACCTCTAAACACAAGGTGGGACTTATAACACATGGAATAAGGTTGCCAAACTTTGTTTGGAAATGAAATATGAGCTTAAAGACTTCTAACCCTATGACATAACCCTCTAAGCATGAAATGACCTAGAGACCCTTTAAAAACATGACTAGAAAAAGGGTTTGTAAATGAGAATGACACTATTGAGACTCTAATCCTATCACTTATCCCTTTAAGCATGCGATGACTCAAAACTTATTATAATACTATAACTAGAAACAAGGCAAACTTTCCAAAGTTAAAAGAGAAAAAAAAATAGGGTGATCATAGTGGCTCCATTGGGGATAATATGTCCCCTATGGTATGCTAAGAACTAGTAGCTCCAATGCTGCAATCCATTCCTTAAAAAATAAAAACTCTGAAATTCTGCCCAATCTGCTTCAAACTATACCTAGTAAAACTTGCTTAGTCAACCTTGAGCTTATTTGCATTTTCCTACCTACGTACCCTATCAATTGTAAACTTCTTTAAGCTCAATCATTGTCAAATAACCAATGTAGCCAATCATTTGTTTTATCTGATATTTGAGTGTTTTGATTGCATCGCAGTTCAAAGTAGCTATGATGTTGTGATGACCACTACCACTGAAATTGCCTCTGATCTTCACAGAAAAACTGAAACAGTGGAGAGTAAAACTCTTCCATGTATTTCGCTATAGGATCCCAGAATACATGATCAGCTTGATGATCCTCATAACGTCATGTTACTTCTAGCAATTGACCTTTAGTAACACAACATTTATTTGGTAAGTTATCCAACTGCTTTTCTACATGATTCCCATACACAATGTAATTTTCCTCACTATTATGATAATTCTTTGAAGTAATCTGTTGCAAGGAATTACAGAAATGATCAACCGTTTCCTCTTCTTGAGGGTTATAAAAAAAATATTCTAGTATTTCTTCTTGGTGTTTGCAATTATTTTCATCTTCATTATGATCCGAAGACTGATAAGTCTGTTGCATCTCTACATCAATCTCGAAGGATGTAATATGATTTTCATAGGTATACTCTTGCAGATTTATATGTTGCATGTCATGGGATGTTATCCTTTCTTCTAGTTGTTGAAATGTATTTTATGAGGAGCCTCTAAAATTTCTTCATCCAAAAATTCATCATCATCATAACAATCCTCCAAATATTTAATAAAACTCACAAAATGTTTACAGCAATCTTTGGCCAGCAATAAGGAGGGATGATATTCTTTATACATCTCATAAAATACATCATGGAAATTAGCAAGCAAATATATTGAACCATTTTCTAAGCTTTTATAGCAAGACCATGATTTTCCTTCTAAAGTGGTCATAAACATCTTCATGAGACAATGTTTAGGGAATTAAAGCTTAAGACTGTGTACATGCATATGGAACTAACCAAATGAAGAGCAGCATTTTCTTTCTTTTCATCTATGAATATTGGAAGATCATCTAACCATTCAACCTTTGGCATAGTATTTGGAAAACCAGGGATATGAGAACAATTCATAGGGGCATACCTGGCATTCATTCTTGCAATGGTACTCATCTTGAAACTTCATCAAGCTAATGATATTCTAGAAGTGGAGTCACCTTCCAATTCGTTATTTGATGCGTGGAGTCACCAAGGTAGTTTTGTAGCCTCGAACATATTCTAAAGCTCCTGCTACCTTCAAGAGTTCAGATTCATGATTTTTTAGGATATGTATAACTTCAGACTCCCTGTAGATGCACCAAAATGTTATCACCAAAATAGGACACTGATAGGCTGTTGATCAGACTATGTTAGTGTAACTATTTCAAACCAATCTTTTAGCTAAGGCTTAGACTTCTCAGCCTAACATGGCTCTCTAAAAGGGTTAATGATACTGATTAAAGATATAGATAGATGGCTAACTCTATGGTTTGTGATTTTATATGTTTATAGGTTGAAAGATGCAGACTTGCTACCATTGGGCTATGGAGTCAGTGATAGAGATAAAGATAACAAATTGCTCTTCTTATAAATCTAAGGCTTGTATAAACTTCAATGAAAGAGTAACACATTTAGGAAAGTCTCAATAACTTGAAGTTCATAGAAGTCAGAGCATGTGGGCATGAATTCTAAGGAATGACACATCAAGGTATTCAAAAGGAAAGTATTAAAAGTGATTCATCAGAGTTTGATACTTAAAGGAAGTCAGAGCATGAGTAACCATGAATTTTGAGTAATAAGTATTAAAACATTGAAGAAAAACATCCAAAGATAGGACCCAAAAACTCAATTCACCATAGTTTAACACTTAAAGGAAGTCAGAGCATGTTCCTCCATGAATTATGAGTAATAAGCATTAAGAATATGGAAGCAAAACATATCAAAGATAAAAGATAAAGCTCACTGAAGTACACTAAGAATATCAGGTTTAGAAAAGTTAAACTGCTCCTATATATATCAGCCCCTCCACTGCATTTACGAAAGCAATCCTTTTCTATAACATTTTCCAACCCTTAAGGAATTCCATCTCTTGTCTTTTATAGAGTTATCATTACAATCTTGGATTACCTGATCTAACTTGAGTGGAATTAAAATTTCCTAGCTTGACACCTATTCTAACCATAAAACAGACTATTAATTACAAGTAACAGTTAACTAACTGTCTTAGAGTCCTAATACAATTAGGAGAAAAACTCCTTATTATGACTAAACAACCTTATCTAGGAATTAAACATTCTCTTTGACACCTATAACTCCATGAATTTGAATTTGATGAAGCCTTAACCTTGTTTTTAGATTCTGTTGAATAATCCCTTATATGTCCTGAAAACTAGCACCATGTTTCCTGCATTTAAGATTTAACCTTCATTGATGCTTTTTTTTAATCCATTCACTGACCAAATTGACCTCTTGATGCAAGTGATATGTGTTATCACTTCCATATAACTTTTCTCTTCCACCTGTATGAAAATCAAGCCCTTGAAGGAGTATAATGAGAGCTGATCTAGCTACTCAAAAACTACACCTACAGCAGTTTCGTAGTTCACTACGAAACTACTGTGTATGTCTTTGACACAACTCTTTTAAAAAATTTCAGTCTTCAAAGCTTCTTTCACTTTTTCCATGATATTTACAGGCTTCAATAATCAACATAGATCATCTTTGAAATACTTTCAAGAAATAAAATCCTTCTCCTCAACAAAATTGCATCAGCAAATTGTAACTTATTGTTCTGTTGTGGCTAAAAAATAGGTGTTGGGACAGAGCCTTTTGTCTCCTCATAAAAAAATTATTTTGAAAAACTGAAGGAGGCTTTTGGAGACCACTCTGTGTTAAAAAAAAAACTCTTTTTTTTTTTTTTTTTCAATACCTCTCCTACTGCCCAGAAACTGTCTTTGAATATTAGGTGTAAACTGGAAATTATGATTTATGAAAATATGGCTTCAAAGAAAGCCTTGTATCTCCCAACTGGTAACACTTATGAAAAACATGAGATAGGTTATTGTAGCTATAGATTTTATTAAGAGACAATTCCTTCATAGTTCCAAAATACTTTTTCATGTATCCAGAAACGGATCTTGAAAAAGACTACTAAAACCAGAAAGCATAATGTTTCTCTCATTAACTTTCAACCATTTCGTAGTGCAAGTTGAGTGATCAACTTCTCCCAGCTCATAATGAATTTGAAGACACTGAAAGAGGTTTTTCTAGATAGGTATGTTAAGAAGAAGAACGTCTTTCAGTTTTTCAAAATATGCTTTCAGTTGTTCAAACAACCCTTTGGAAGTTGACTACATAAAATAGAAACAGAGTTCGTTCTGCTGAAAAAGGCTGCTTCAGTGATTTCATAGCGCGAAACATGTTTTTCACACTGTCTGCACTATGAAAACATGATTTCGTATCTAATTTTAAAAAAAAAAGTCAAAATGACTTGAGATATGACTTCTAAACACAAGGTGAGACTTCTAAGACATGGAATAAGGTTGTCAAACTTTGCTTGGAAATGAAATATGACCTTAAAGTCTTCTAACCCTATGACCCAACCCTTTAAGCATGAAATAACCTACAGAACCTTTAACACCATGAATAGAAAAAGGATTTTTAAATTAGAATTACACTATTGAGACTCTAATCCTTTCACTTATCCCTTTAAGCGTGCAATGACTAAAAACTTATAATAAGACCATAACTAGAAGCAAGGCAAATTTTCCAAAGTTTAAAAAAAAAATTAGGGTGATGACAGTGGCTCCACAAGGGATAATATTCCCCATGTGCTATGCAAAGAACTAGTAGCTCCAATGCTGCAATCCATTCGTTTAAAAATAAAAACTCTGCAATTTTGCCCAATCTACTTCAAGCTATACATAGTAAAACTTGCTCAGTCAACCTTGAGCTTATTTGCATTTTCCTACCTACCTACCCTATCAATGGTAAACTTCTTTCAGTTCAATCAATGTGAAATTTCCAATGTAGCCAATCATTTGTTTTATCTAATCTTTGAGTTTTTTGACTGCATCGCAGTTCAAAGCAGCTATGATGTTGTGATGACCACTTCCACTGAAATTGCCTCTGGTCTTCATAGAAAAACTGAAACACTGGAAAGTAAAACTCTTCCATGTATTTAGCTATAGGATCCCAGAATACATGATCAGCTTGATGATCCTCATAACATCTTGTTACCTCTAACAACTGATCTTTAGTCACACAACATTTATTTGGTAAGTTATCCAACTACATTTCTACATGATTCCCATAGACAATGTAATTTTCCTCACTATTATGATCATTCTTTGAAGTAATCTGCTGCAAGGAATTACAGAAATGATCAACCTTTTCCTCTACCTGAGGGTTATAAAAAATTTATTCCAGTCTTTATTCTTGGTGTTTGCAATTATTTTCATCTTCATTATGATCCGAAGACTGACAAGTCTGCTACATCTCTACATCAATCTCAGAGGATCTAATATGATTTTCATAGGTATACTCATGTTGATTTATATGTTCCATGTCATGGGATGTTATCCTTTCTTCTAATTGTTGAAATGTATTGTTATGAAGAGCCTCTAAAATTTCTTCATCCATAAATCCATCACAACATAACAATCCTCCAAATATTGAATAAAACTCATAGAATGTTTACAACAATCTTTGACCAACAATGAGGGATGACATTTTTATGCATCTCATAGAATACATCATGGAAATTAGCAAGCGAATATATTGAACCATTTTCCAAAATTTTATACCAAGACCATGATTTTCCTTCTAAAGTGGCCATAAACATATTCATGAGACAAACTTCAGGGAACGGAACCTTAAGTATATGTACATGCATATGGAACCTAACTAAATGAAGAGAAGCATTGTCTTTCTTTTCATATTTGAATATTGGAAGATCATCTAACCATTCAACCTTTGGCATAGGATTTAGAAAACCAAGGATATGAGACCGATTCATAGGGGCATACCTGGCATTTATTCTTGCAATGGCACTCATCTTGAAACTTTATTAAGCTATTGATCTTCTAGAAGTGGAGTCACCTTCCAATTCGTTATTTGATGTGTGGAGTTGCCAAGGTAGTTTGGCAGCCTCGAACTGATTCTGAAGCTTCTGCTACCTTCAAGAGTTAACCTTGTTGATTTTTTGGGATATGTATATCTTCAAACTCCCAGCAGATGCACTAAAATGTTATCACCAAAATAGGACCCTGATAGGCTGTTGATCAGACTATATTAGTGTAACTATTTCAAACCAATCTTTTAGATAAGGCTTAGCATTCTCAGCCTGAGAGGGCTCTCTGAAAGGGTTGATGATATTGATTAAAGATATAGATAGATGGCTAACTCTATGGTTTGTGATTTTATATGTTAATGGATTCTAGATTTTTGTGGTTCGGTTTTTTAGAATTCAAACTTGGATATTCCACAGCTTTCATCTTTACTTTGTCGACATTTTGACTCCAGACCAAACATGGAGACTTGCTACCATTGGGCTATGGAGTCAGTGATAGAGATAAAGATAACAAATAGCTCTTCTTATAAAACAGAGGCTTGTATATACTTCAATGAAAGATTAACACATTTAGGAAAGTCTCAATAACTTGAAGTTCATAGAAGTCAAAGCATGTGGGCATGAATTCTGAGTAATCACACATCAAAGTATTCAAAAGGAAAGTATTAAAAGTGATTCATCATAGTTTAATACTTAAAGGAAGTCAGAGCACGAGTAACCATGAATTATAAGTAATAAGTATTAAAACATTGAAGAAAAACATCCAAAGATAGGACCCAAGAACTCAATTCACCATAGTTTAACACTTAAAGGAGGTCAGAGCATGTTCCTCGATCAATTCTGAGTAATAAGAATTGAGACTATGGAAGAGTAATAAGCATGTTCCAACCCTTATCGAATTCCAGCTCTTGTATTTTATAGAGTTATAATTACAATCTTGGATTCTCTGATCCATCTTGAGGGGAATTCGAATTTCCTAGCTTGACACCTATTTTAACCATAAAATAGACTATTAGTTACAAGTAACAATTAACTGACTGTCTTAGAGTCCTAATACAATTAGGAGAAAAACTCCTTATTATGACTAAACAACCTTGTCTAAGAATTAAACATTCTCTTTGACACCTATAACTCCATGAATTCAAATTTGATGGAGCCATTAACCTTGTTGTTAGATTTTTTTAACTCATCCCTTATCTATCTTGAAAATTAGGACCCTTTTTCCTGCATTTAAGAATTAATCTTCATTGATGCTTTTTTTGAATCCATTTGCTGACCAAATTGACCTTTCAAGACAAGTGATATGTGTTATCACTTCTGTAGAAATTTTCTCTTCCACCTGTACAAAAATCAAGCCCTTGAAGGAGTATAATGAGAGTTGATCTAGCTACTCAAAAACGACACCTACAACACTTTCGTAGCACGCTATGAAACTGTTGTGTATCTCTTTTACACAGCTCTTTTAAAAAATTTCAATCTTCAAAACTTCTTTCACTTTTTCCATGATATTTACAGGCTTTAATAATCAACATAGATCATCTTTGAAATACTTTCAAGAAAAAAAATACTTCTCCTCAACAAAATTGCATCAAGAAATTGTAACTTATTGCTATGTTCTGGCTGAAAAAGGGTGTTGGGATAGATCTTTTGTCTCCTCATAAAAAATGTATTTTGAAAAACTCAATTAGGCTTTTGGAGAACACTCTGTACTAAAAAAAGAAATTTCTTGTTTTTTTTTTGATACCTCTCCTACTACCTAGAAACTGTCTTTGAATATCAGGTGTAAACTAGAAAATTCTGATTTTTGAAAATATGGCTTCAAAGAAAACTTTGTATCTCCCAACTGGTAACACTTATGAAAAATGTGAGATAGGTTATTGTAGGCAGAGATTTTATGAAGATAAATCTCCTTCAGAATTCCCAAATACTTTTGCATGTAGCCAAAAATACTACTAAAACCAGAAAGAAGAATGTTTCTCTCAATGACTTTCAGCCATTTTGTAATGCAAGTTGAGTCATCAACTTCTCCCAGATCATAATGAATTTGAAGAAACTGAAAGAGGTTTTTGTGGATAGGTATGTTAGGAAGAGGAACCTCTTTAGGTTTCCAAAATATGCTTTCAGTTGCTCAAAAAACCCTTTCGATGTTGACTACTTAAAACAGAAAACAAAGAAAAATGTTGCTTCAATGATTTCGTAGCGCAAAACAAGTTTTTTACACTGTCTGTGCTAAAAAAACATGGATTCGTAACTAATTTAAAAAAAAAAATCAAAATAACTTGAGATATGACTTCTAAACACAATATGGGACTTCTAAGACATGGAATAAGGTTGTCAAACTTTGTTTGGAAATGGAAAATGAACTTAAAGACTTCTAACACTATGACCTAACCCTTTAAGCATGAAATGACCTAGAGAACCTTTAACACCATGACTAGAAAAAGGGTTTGTAAATGAGAATGACACTATTGAGACACTAATCCTATCACTTATCCCATTAAGCATGCGATGACTAAAAATTTATTATAAGACCACAACTAGAAGCAAGGCAAAGTTTCCAAAGTTAAAAAAAAAAAATAATATGGGTGATAACAGTGGCTCTACTAGGGATAATATGCCCCTTGTGGTATGCTAAGAACTACTAGCTCCAGTGCTCCAATCCATTCCTTTAAAAATAAAAACTCTAAATTTATACCCAATCTGCTTCAAATTCTACATAGTAAAACTTGCTCAGTCAACCTTGAGCTTATTTGCATTTTCCTACCTACCTACCCTATCAATTGTAAATTTCTTTAAGCTCAATCAATGTGAAATTTCCAATGTATCCAATCATTTGTTTTATCTAATATTTGAATTTTTTGACTGCATCACAGTTCAAAGTAGATATAATGTTGTGATGACCACTGCCACTGAAATTGCCTCTAATCTTCATAGAAAAACTGAAACACTAGAGAGTAAAACTCTTCCATGTATTTAGCTATAGGATCCCAGAATACATGATCAACTTGATGATCCTCATAACATCTTGTTACTTCCAACAACTGATCTTTAGTCACACAACATTTATTTGGTAAGTTATCCAACTGATTTTCTACATGAATCCCATAGACAATGTAATTTTCCTCACTATTATGTTCATTCTTCGAAGTAATCTGCTCAACGAATTACAAAAATGATCAACCTTTTCCTCTGCCTGAGGGTTAAAAAAAATTTCTTTTAGTATTTCTTCTTGGTGTTTGCAATTATTTTCATCTTCATTATGATCCGAAGACTGAAAAGTCTGCTACATCTCTATATCAATCTCGGAGGATGTAATATGATTTTCATATGTATACTCTTGCTAATTTCTATGTTGCATGTCATGGGATGTTATCCTTTCTTCTAGTTGTTGAAATGTATTGTTATAAAGAACCTCTAAATTTTCTTCATCTATAAATTCATCATCATCATAACAATCCCCCAAATATTGAATAAAACTCATAGAATGTTTACAACAATCTTTGAACAGCAATAAGGAGGGATGGCATTCTTTATACATCTCATAGAATAAATCATGGAAGTTAGCAAGCTAATATATTGAACCATTTTCAAAGCTTTTATACCAAGGCAATGATTTTCCTTCTAAAGTGGTCATAAACATCTTCATGAGACAATCTTCAGGGAACTGGACCTTAAGAGTGTGTACATGCATATGGAACCTAACCAAATGAAGAGCAACATTGTTTTTCTTTTCATCTCTGAATACTGGAAGATCGTCTAACCATTCGACCTTTGGCACTGGATTTGGAAAACCAGTGATAACAGACTGATTCATAGGGGCATACCTGTCATTCCTTCTTGCAATGGCACTCACCTTGAAACTTCATCAAGCTACTTATCTTCTAGTAGTGGAGTCACCTTCCAATTCATTATTTGATGTGTGGAGTCACCAAGGTATTTTTGTAGCCTCGAACAGATTCTAAAGCTCCTGCTACCTTCAAGAGTTTAGCTTCATGATTTTTTAGGATATGTATATCTTCAGACTCCCTGTAGACGCATCAAAATGCTATCGCCAAAATAGGACCCTGATAGGCTGTTGATCAGACTATCTCAGTGTAACTATTTCAAACCAATCTTTTAGCTAAGGCTTAGCCTCCTAAGCCTGAGAGGGCTCTCTCACAGGGTTAATGATATTGATTAAAGATATAGATAGATGGTTAACTCTATGGTTTGTGATTTTATATTTGAGAGATGGAGACTTTCTACCATTGGGATATGGAGTTAGTGATAGAGATAAAGTTAACAAATAGCTCTTCTTATAAAATTGAGGCTTGTATGTACTTCAATGAAAGAGTAACATATTCAGGAAAGTCTTAATAACTTGAATTTCATAGAAGTCGGAGCATGTGGGAATGAATTCTAAGTAATGACACATCAAGGTATTTAAAATGAAAGTATTAAAAGTGATTCATCAAAGTTTAATACTTAAAGGAAGTCAGAGCATAAGTAACCATAAATTCTGACTAATAAGTATTAAAACATTGAAGAAAAACATCCAAAGATAGGACCCAAGAACTCAATTCACCATAGTTTAACACTTAAAGGAAGTCAGAGCATATTCCTCCATGAATTCTAAATAATAAGCATTAAGAATGTGGAAGAAAAACATCTCAAAGATAAAATATAAAGCTCACTAAAGTACACTAAGAATCGTAACTTCAGAAAAGTTAAACTGCTTCTGTATATATCAGTCCCTCCACTGTATTTACAAAAGTAGTCTTTTTCTATAACATTTTCCAACCCTTAAGGAATACCAACTCTTGTCTTTTATAGAATTATAATTAAAATCTTGGATTCCTTGATCCAACTTGAGGGGAATTCGAATTTCCTAGCTTGACACCTATTCTAACATAAAACAGACTATCAATTACGAGTAACAATTAACTAACTATCTTAGAGTCCTAATACAATTAGGACAAAAACTCCTTATTATGACTAAACAACCTTATCTAGAAAATTAAAAATTCTCTTTGACACCTATAACTCCATGAATTAGAATTTCATGAAGCCTTTAACCTTGTTGTTAGATTTTGTTGACTCATCCCTTATCTGTCCTGAAAACTAGGACCCTATTTCCTGCATTTAAGATTTAACCTTCATTGATGCTTTTTTGAATCCATTTGCTAACCAAATTGACCTTTTGAGCCAAGTGATATGTGTTATCACTTCCATGGGACTTCACTCTTCAACCTCTATGAAAATCAATCCCTTGGAGTATAATGCGAGCTCATCTGGCTGCTCAAAAACTGCACCTACAGCAGTTTCGTAGCGTGCTACGAAACTACTCTGTATTTCTTTCACACAGCTCTTTTCAAAAATTTCAGTCATCAAAACTTCTTTCACTTTTTCAATGATATCTACAGGATTTAATAATCAACATAGATCATGTTTGAAATACTTTCAAGAAATAAAATCCTTCTCCTCAACAAAGTTGCATCAAAAAATTGTAACTTATTATTCTATTCTAGCTAAAAAATAGGTGTTGGGATAGAGCTTTTGTCTCCTCATAATAATGTATATTGAAAAATTGAAGAAGGCTTTCAGATACCACTCAGCGCTGAGCAAAAACATCTCTTGGTTTTTTGCAATAACTCTCCTACTACCCAGAAACTATCTTTGAATATTAAGTGTAAACTGGAAAATTTTGATTTCTGAAAATATGGCTTCAAATAAAGCCTTGTATCTCCCAACTGGTAACACTTGTGAAAAAAGTGAGATAGGTTATTATATCCAGAGATCTTATGAAGAGAAATCTCCTTCAGAATTCCAAAATACTTTTGCATGTAGCCAGAAATGGATCTTGAAAAAGACTACTAAAACCAAAAAGTCGAATGTTTCTCTCAATGACTCTCAGCCATTTGGTAGCGCAAGTTGAGTCATCAACTTCTCCCAGATAATAATGAATTTGAAGAAACGAAAAGAGTTTTTCTTAGATAGGTATGTTAGGAAGAAGAACCTCTTCCAAGTTTCCAAAATATACTTTCAGTTTCTCAAAAAATCCTTTGGAATTTGACTACATAAAATAGAAAACAGAGTTTTTTTTTGCTAAAAAAGGCTGCTTCAGTGATTTCGTAGAGAAAAATAGTTTTTTTACACTATCTACGCTACAAAAATGTGATTCGTATCTAATTTCAAAAAAAAAAAATGACTTGAGATATGAATTCTAAACACAAGTTGAGACTTCTAAGACATGGAATAAGGTTGTCAAACATTGTTTGGAAATGAAATATTACCTTAAAGACTTCTAACCCTATGACCTAACCATTTAAGCATCAAATGACCTAGAGACCCTTCAACGCCATGACTAGAAAAAGGGTTTGTAAATGAGAATGACACTATTGAGACACTAATCCTATCACTTATCCCTTTAAGCATGTGATGACTCAAAACTTATTATAAGACCATAAGAATAATCAAGGCAAACTTTCCAAAGTTTAAAAAAAGAATTAGGGTGATAATAGTGGCTCCACTAGGGATAATATGGACCCTATTGTATGCTAAGAACTAGTAGCTCTAGTGCTACAATCCATTCCTTTAAAAATAAAGACCCTAAAATTCTGCCCAATCTACTTCAAACTGTACCTAGTGAAACTTGCTCAGTCAACCTTGAGCTTATTTGCATTCTCCTACCTACCTACCTTATCAATTGTAAACCTCTTTTAGCTTAATCAATGTGAAATTTTCAATGTAGCCACTCATTTGTTTTATCTGATATTTGAGTTTTTTGACTACATCGGAGTTCAAAGTAGCTATGATGTTGTGATGACCACTGCCACTGAAATTGCTTCTAATCTTCACAGAAAAACTAAAACACTGGAGAGTAAAACTCTTCAATGTATTTAGCTATAGGATCCCAGAATATATGATCAACTTGATGATCCTCATAACATCTTGTTACTTCTAACGACTGATAATTAGTCACACAACATTTATTTGGTAAGTTATCTAACTTCTTTTCTCCATGATTCCCATAGACAATGTAATTTTCCTCACTACTACGATCATTCTTTGAAGGAATCTGCTGTAAGGAATTACAGAAATTACCAACATTTTCCTTTGCTTGAGGGTTATACAAAATTTCTTCCAGTATTTCTTCTTGGTGTTTGCAATTATTTTCATCTTCATTATGATCTGAACACTGACAAGTCTACTACATCTCTACATCAATATCAGAGGATGTAATATGATTTTCATGGGTATACACTTGTTGATTTCTATGTTACATGTCATGAGATGTTATCCTTTCTTCTAGTTGTTGAAATGTATTGTTATGAAGAGCCTCTAAAATTTCTTCATCCATAAATTCATCATCATCATCATAACAATCCTCCAAATATTGAATAGAACTCACAAAATGTTTATAGTGATCTTTGACCAACAATAAGGAGGGATGAAATTCTTTATACATCTCATAGAATATGTCATGGAAATTAGCAAGCAAATATATTGAACCATTTTCTAGGCTTTTATACCAAGACCATGCTTTTCCTTCTAAAGTGGTCATAAACATCTTCACGAGACAATCTTCAGGAAACTGAACCTTAAGACTATGTACATGCATATGGAACCTAACTAAATGAAGAGCAAAATTGTCTTTCTTTTTATCTCTGAATATTTGAAGATCATCTAACCATTCGACCTTTGGCATAGGATTTGGAAAACCAGGGATATGACACTGATTCATAGGGGCATACCTGGCATTAATTCTTGCAACGACACTCATCTTGAAACTTCATCAAGCTACTGATCTTCTAGCAATGGAGACACCTTCCAATTCGTTATTTGATGTGTGGAGTCACCACGGTAGTTTTGAGGCCTCGAACAAATTTCGAAGCTCCTGTTACCTTCAAGAGTTCAGCTTCATGAATTTTTGGGATATGTATATCCTCAGACTCCTGGCAGACCCACCAAAATGTTATCACCAAATAGGACCTTGATAGGCTGTTGATTAGACTATCTCAGTGTAACTATTTCAAACCAATATTTTAGTAAGGCTTAGCCTCCTTAGCCTGAGAGGGCTCTCTCAAAGGGTTAATGATATTGATTAAAGATATAGATAGATTGCTAACACTATGGTTTGTGATTTTAAATGTATATAGGTTGAAAGATGGAGACTTGCTACTATTGGGCTATGGAGTTAACGATAGAGATAAAAACAACAAATAGCTCTTCTTATAAAATTAAGGCTTGTATATACTTCAATGAAAGAGTAACACATTCAGGAAAGTCTCAATAACTTGAAGTTCATAGAAGTCAAAGCATGTGGGCATAAATTTTCAGTAATGACACATCAAGTTATTCCAAAGGAATGTATTAAAAGTGATTCATCAGATTTTAATACTTAAAGGAAGTTAGAGCATGAGTAACCATGAATTCTGAGTAATAATTATTAAAACATTGAAGAATAACGTCCAAAGATAGGACCCAAGAACTCAATTCACAATAGTTTAACACTTAAAGGAAGTCAGAGCATGTTCCTCCATGAAGTCTGAGTAATAAGAATCAAGACTATGGAAGCAAAACATATCAAATATAAAAAGATAAAGCTCACTAAAGTACACTAAGAATCTCAACTTCATAAAAGTTAAACTGCTTCTGTATATATCAGTGCCTCCACTGCATTTACAAAAGTAGTCATCTTCTATAACATTTTCCAACCCTTAACAAATTCCAACTCTTGTCTTTTATAGAGTTATCATTAAAATCTTGGACTCCCTGATCCAAATTGAGGGGAATTTGAATTTCCAAGCTTGACACCTATTCTAACCATAAAACATACTATTAATTACAAGTAACAGTTAACTCACTGTCTTAGAGTCCTAATACTATTAGGAGAAAAACTCCTTATTATGACTAAACAACCTTATCTAGGAATTAAACATTCTCTTTGACATCTATAACTCCATGAATTAGAATTTGATGAAGCCTTTAATCTTGTTGTTAGATTTTGTTGACTCATCCCTTATCTGTCCTGAAAACCAGGACCCTGTTTCCTCCATTTAAGATTTAACCTTCATTGATGCTTTTTTTGGATCCATTTGTTGGCCAAATTGACCTTTTGAGACAAGTGATATGTGTTATCACTTCCATAGAACTTTTCTTTTCCACCTGTACAAAAATCAAGCCCTTGAAGGAGTATAATGAGAGTTGATACGGCTGCTCAAAAACTACACCTATTGCAGTTTCGTAGCGCTACGAAACTGCTATGTATGTCTTTTACACAGCGCTCTTCAAAAATTTCAGTCTTCAAGACATTTTTCACTTTTTCCTTGATATCTACAGGCTTTAATAATCAACATAGATCATGTTTGAAATACTTTCAAGAAATAAAATCCTTCTCCTCAACAAAACTGCATCAAGAAATTGTAACTTACTATTCTGTTCTGGTTGAAAAATAGGTGTTGGGACAAAGCTTTTGTCTCATAAAAATTGTATTTTGAAAAATTGAAGGAGGCTTTTAGAGACCACTTTGTGTTTAACAAAAACCTCTCTTGTGTTTTACACAATGTCTCTCCTACTACCTAGAAACTATTTTTGAATATTAGGTGTAAACTAGAAAATTCTGATTTCTGAGAATATGGCTTCAATGAAAGCCTTGTATCTCCCAACTGGTAGCACTTGTGAGAAAATTGAGATATTTTGTTGCCGTTGGAGATTTTTTGAAGAGAAATCTCTTTCAGTATTCTAGAATACTTTTGCATGTAGGCAGAAATGGATCTTGAAAAAGACTACTAAAACCAGAAAGCAAAATGTTTCTCTCAATGACTTTCAGCCATTTCGCAACTCAAGTTGTGTCACCAACTTCTCCCAGCTCATAATTAATTTGAAGAAACTGAAAGTGGTTGTTTTATATAGGTATGTTAGGAAAAATAAACTCTTTCAGTTTTCCCAAATATGCTTTCAGTTTCTCAAAAAACCCTTTTGAAGTTGACTACTTAAAAGAGAAAACAATTTTTTTTTCTACTGAAAAAGGCTACTTCAGTGATTTCGTAGCGCAAAACAGGTTTTTTACACTATCTGCGCTATGAAAACGTGGATTCGTAGCTAATTTAAAAAAAAAATCAAAATGACTTGAGATATGACTTCTAAACACAACGTGGGACTTCTAAGGCATGGAATAAGGTTGTCAAACTTTGTTTGGACATGAAATATGACCTTAAAGACTTCTAACCCTATGACCAAAGCCTTTAAGCATGAAATGACCTAGAGACCCTTTAACACCATGACTAGAAAAATGGGTTTTAAATGAGAATGAAACTATTGAGACTCTAATCCTATCACTTATCCCTTTAAGCATGTGATGACTCAAAACTTATTATAAGACCATAACTAGAAGCAAGGAAAACTTTCCAAAGTTTAAAAAAAAAAAATAGGGTGCTAACAAAATGCAAGGCGGTGAATCCACCATTGAAATGTCTATCCGGAGAAACACCAAAACGAGGCCCTCCATGGGAGGATCAACTCACTCAAATCCCATTAAATAATGAAACTAGTCTCTTGGAATTGTAGAGGCTTGGGGAACCCTTCGAAAGTTGAAGCAGTCAAAGATCTTTCGAAAATAGAAACTCCTGAGATCCTCATGGTCCAAGAGACTAAGTTTTAAGGGGAAACCTTCTTGAGATCAATAAATTAAAATGGGGAAAAAATGCAGGAAAGTCCATTAGTGCAAGAAGTACCTCTGGTGGCCTAGCAACATTGTGATCGGAGGACAAGTATCAACTAGAGAGCTCCTTTGAGACCCAACATTGGATATTCACCAAACTTTGACACCTCTTTAGTAAGCTCTCCATCTCTCTCTTCAACGTTTATGTTCCAGTCCACCTTACAGAGAAGAAAGATGTTGGTAGACCCTCTCTGATTTCTTAGACATTTTCTCCCCTCAGAATATAATAGTGGCTAGAGATCTCAACCTCCTCATTGACCCAAAAGAAAAGAGAGGTGGCAATAGTGGTAGGGGCCAAATGCTTGCATTAGCAGAGGAGTTAATACTTCATTGCGATCTTGTTGACTTCAAACCAAAGAAATGTCTTTACACCTGGACAAACAATGTAGTTGGGGCAGAACACATCTCTGCTCACCTAGATCATTTCCTAGTGCAGAGCTCTTTGTTGCTATGAAAAAGACTGATCTCCTCAAAAATTCTCCCAAATCTGGCCTCAGATCACAAACCTATTCTCTTACATCTGGAAGAGGAAGAAAATTTGGGCCATATCCCGTTTAGATTCAACCCGCTTTGGTCAGGGAAAGAAGGGTTCATGGAAACTCTTCTCTTCTGGAGGCATGGTCCATACCGTGACAGGATCTCTCAGCTTCGTGTGGGAGCAGAAACTGAAAATAACAAAGAGAGCTCTGAGAAAATGGATTAAAGAACCCTCAAATTCTCCTACCAGCAATAGAAGGGAGATAATTCAGTTTTTATCAGATCTGCAAATGGATTTGGAAAGTAAGGAGATCTTTGCTTCAGATTTAGAAAAAGAACAAGCTGCCCAAATCAAACCATTTCGCATTTTCCACCATGAATAAGAGACTTGGAAGCTTAAGTCTCGTAGCTTGTGGCTTAAAGATGGAGATAAAAATACCTCTTTCTTTTGTAGGAAATATAGAGTCCTGCTATCTCGAAATCATATCTCTAAAATCACTTGCTCAAATGGGACTGTGCTCAAAGGTCAAGAACAACTAAAAAAGGTAGCACAAGATCATTTCTAGAATACGTAAAAAGAGGATGGGAATGGGAGTGAAGAAGTCATCTCTAAATTTCTCTCCCACATTCCATCTTTGGTAAGCAATGAGGACAACACTAGTCTTACGAAACCTTTCTCCGAGGAACAAATATGTAAAGTAATATGGTCCATGGAACCAAACAAGGCACTAGGACCTGATGGCTTCTCAATTAATTTTTATAGAATCTGCTGGGAAATTATAAAAACTATTCCTCTGAGGATGATTAAAGCTTTTCATCAAAAATCCAAAGTGGGAGGCAATACTAACTCTACCTTCCTTACATTAATACCAAAATAAGTGAGTCCAGGCACTTTTGACGGGTTTAGGCCAATCTCGCTTTACAATGCATCATACAAAATCTTGACAAAATTGCTAGCAAATAGAATCAAGCCACTGCTTGGGAAACTCATTTCTCCCACCCAAGGTGGCTTTTTCAAAGGGAGACATATATTGGACAACGTAATACAGGTGCAAGAAGTCATACATTCCCATTATCTTTGGCGGGAGCAAGGTATGCTCATGAAGTTAGACATGGCCAACACATTCGACCGGGTAAATCTTTCTTTCCTATACAAAGTCCTCCTTTACTTTGGTTTCATCTCTAACTTTGTAAATTTGATTAAAGCTTGTACTGAAAAGCCATGGATAGCTCCTTTAATTAATGCTAGTCCAACAAACTATTTCCAAGCCTCGAGAGGAATAAGGCAAGGCTACCCCGTCTCCCATTTCTTGCTCATTCTGATGGCAAACGTGTTAAGTAGAAAACTGAGAGCTGAAATAAAGCAAGGACAACTACAAGAGTCAGGTTGATGAAAGGGATAGAGCCTCTCAATCACACACTATTTGCAGATGATACTCTTCTTTTGGGGTGGAGCCTCCACCAAGATAGCCAAAGTTTACAATGGAATTCTTCAAAAATTCTGCAACATATCAAGAGCTCTTATAAATAAAAGGAAAAGTACAATATACAGGTAGAATGTGGATCAACAAGAAATTCAGAGAATATCCCTCTCCTTAGGATTTTTGGGATTCACTTCTTGGGATAAAATCAAATATCTCAAGTTACCAATAACCCTAGGCCCTAACAAATTATCATTGTGGAAAGAGGTAATAAGAAAAATTAAGTCCAAGATTATAGTTTGGGGAGGTCAATGGCTCACCATTGCTCGTAAACACATCCCTATAAAATGTATTTTGTCCTCCCTGCCTATTTATGAGGCTTCCTTTCTTATGGCTCCAAAGAAGAACAGAAAACAGATCTCCAGACTTATTAGGGTTTTTTGTGGAGAGGAGGAAGAGGAAATCGAAGATAATTTCACCTAGTGAATTGGGATACACTTAAACACCCCATCTCTGAAGGAGGATTGCAAATAAGAGACCTAAGCCTTGCCAATCTTGCTCTTGGAGGTAAAATACTTTGGACGCTCTTCTCAAATAGAAAACACCCTGTCAGTCAGGTCATAAAGAAAAAAATATATAAAAGGATCATCGCTAAGGAACATTCAGATAGATAACAACATCAAAGGGACGTTGATATGGCATCTCTGCTGCTGTGGGATAGAGTTCTTCCAAAAGAACTTATATTGCATTCCTGGTAATGGAAAAAACATGATGTTGTAGTAAGACAACATAATAGGGCAGTCACCTTTGAGCAAAAATGAAGTAATCAAAGAAATGAAGAACTGGCTCATTCAACAATGATTTCTCACCCTGGAAGATATCTCGACATGGGACGACTCTGGAAAATGGAAAACTTGGGAAATCCCATGAGTTCCAAATCGAATGTGCAGTCAAAAGACCCTCCTATAAGAAGCGTTAATGGGACTGGCACTGGTTCACATGCGTTTGACGGACAAATGGGGATGGGGAAAGACTGGAATCTACGATGCAGGGCATGGATTTGCCTCTCTTCAAACCCAACAAGCTTCAAGCCATACTACATCTGTGTGGAAATATATCTGGGACCCTCTCGGTCTCCCCAAAATAAATTTCTTCACCTGGGTATTAATGCATGGGAAAGTACTAACTAACAACAACCTAACTAAAAGAGGTATTCACATGCCACATCGGTGTTCTCTCTACTGCAAATCCTAGGAAACCATGGAGCATGTGTTTGTGGATTTCTCCTTTGCTCAAGAAGTCTTGGGCTGCATCCTTCAAGACCTCAATCTCTTTGCCCCATCGCAAGTCAAAGTAGCTAACATTTTTAGCACCTAGAGAATGCGTTATCCTAACATGACCCAAAGAAAGACAACATGGAATAGAATCTGCAAAGCAGTACCTAAATACATCTTCTAGAAAATATGGCTTGCCAGAAATGACCAGATCTTCAATAGCATTTCAAACTCCCCTTTAAAGGTGGCAGCAAAATCCAAATCATTACTCCTCAAGACTGTGGCCAATCATCCCCTTAAAAGCGATAACATGCTTCTCCCGGAAGAAAAAAAATGGATGGGAACTTATATATTGTGAGATAAGATAAATAACACCACTTTCCCCAGTAAAACTCTTGTATGGAGACTACGAGAAGTGGATGTAGATTTTCAAGCTTGGTGGAGGAGAGAGGGTAAAACAACAATCTTTTTTTATGGTGCCTCCAAAGGCAATCCAGGGACAACAGGAGCAGCCGAAGTGATCTATTCCCCGAAGGGTATTTGTGAAGATAGCTTCAGCTAGGGACTTAGATAGAGAACCAACAACCAGGCAGAAATCCTTGGGCTGCTAAAATCCTATCAGATAGCATGTGAAAAAGGCATTAAGGAAATACAAGTCTTCAAGGACTCATAAATTTTGATAAAGATATTAAATTCGGAGGACCACTTCAGCAATCTGGTGCTCAACAGTATACTTCAAAGGCTGAGATACGTGCTCCAAGACTTCTCTTCCTATCTGCTTTTCCATATTCTACGTGGCTCAAATAAGGAAGAAGACATAAAAGCAAACCTGGCATGCCTCCTGCCACAAGGAGCCTTAAACAAGAATGATGAAGAACCTACATGGAACCCGATCCCGTAATCTAGAGTAAATCTACACCTATGTAAGGAAAAGGAGAGCATCAACTAAAAGCAATTCTAAATATTGTAATGATGGTTGCTTTGGTTTTGGCCCAACTAGTTTTAACTAATTAATATAACCATTATAGTTAAAAAAAAAACATATAATCCAACTACATAAAAATGACTCGTAACTTATGATTTAACACCATATGTAAATCAAAATTTTTATTTCAAGATGTGATGCAAACATCAGTTATATAAATTGTCTTTGATAATTGTATAAAATCACTCATATTTTCTTGCGCAGTATCAAAATTCACATCTTAAGATGAATGACTCGATGCAGATGAAGATGTTACATATTCTTCTCCTTCATCAACTAGTTCACCATCTGAGTCCACATGCATGCCCATCATTTCAGATTTCAAAATTCTTCTCGAACAACGACTGGTTTCAACAGAGTCCCATTTCAACATTGTTCCTTCTAGTAAAAACCTTTTCAGAATCTCTATCGCCTAGAAGAAAAGAGTTCCTCTCTTTGTTAAATTGAATTCATAAACAAGTATGTCAACATCCTCAAATTTCAATAGGTTTGTGTGGCAACAATTTATATTTGTACCCTTTCTTTTTCTCTCTCCGCTAATTTTTTTATCAACTACCATCTCTTGCTTATACACACCATTCTATGGGTGTGTATTTGTGGCATACCAATGTACTTCAACACCTGTAACATCTTCATTTTCTATAAATACCTTTATAACCTTAGCAAACTAGAATGGATGTCCATTGGGATCTCCATCTGCTAGCACTGTGATCATGCAACCCTCCTTAATATCTTGTATTCAACCCCCATAAAGGTCTTCCATGGCTTCATGTTGTGCATGAGATCTTCTGGAACCAATATACATCTCTCCTTCCTCTGCCTGTGAAGAATTATTAATACCTTGAGATTGTTGATGCTAAACAATGTTTCTTTCCTCATTTTCATTTGACACATTTTGTGGCCAAATAAATGGATTTTTCAAAGGTATATCTTCATTTGTTGTTCTTGAAATGATATCAATTTGATCATTGAAAAATGACTCCCGCCAAACTAAATCAGTGATGTCAAAGTACTCATATGCATATCTAATACATCTTTTAATTTCTTCTAGGCAATCAAAATAATTTATATCTCTATTATATCTGCGTGCATTATGAGCTTCACCAACTGATTGTAATAACAATATTTTTGATGCAAATATTGGATGATTTGGAATGAACTTCAAAAATTGCAGACCATGATGGTGCCCATTCTGCAGTAGTTGAATACTTTTTACCCTATATTAGTGTTTTCCCATCAATTGTTTTGATACGAAATTGATGTTGGAAGCTAATGTCATTAAGTTGTTCAATGCATTTCTCCTCACCATGTGATCCCAGAATAAACCTTCGCATGTCAATAGTTTCTTCCAACACATCAAAAGTAGGCTCTGGCATGTATGATTTCTTAATACATTCAATTAATGATGACAAGCTCCCAACTTCCTTCCTCCTCAATGTGACTGAAAAAAACTGAACATCTGATCAATATGGTCATGAGCATGCCCAACAAGAAGGAAACCAACCTTTACCTTTTGAAAAATTCTCAATTCAACAAGCATGTTTAGATATCCAAAAACAACCTGATTTTTGTTTTCACGGCTAGTGTTGTCCAATTGTAGATACAAAACTTCAGGAAGATTACTAGACCAATGAGAAAGCACATCATAAATTATGGTTATTGTTATATTTTCATCATTATGAATATTTGAAGTTGTGAAGTACACCCTTGGCAACATTTTCCCATTGAAGACCATACGACCGACTAGGTGATACTCAATAAAATTATCCTCTTGTAAATTGTTGGGTGTTCAAACAAAATGTGGTAAAAGTGTTTTCTTCTGGTCCATACCATGAATTCTCAAACCCAAATATTTATTCGAATTATCATAACACTTCTTTCTATGCTTGTACATTTTTTTCCTTTCACTTTTTTGTTGTTCGCGATGCTTTTGAAGTTCTTTGATAATGGAATCTACACAACATAAAAGAAATTCAATAAGAAATGTGTTTTCATAGTTGATGACTATACAATTTTAAAACTTAAAGTTATGAATGCTTACCTCTTTCTGACCCTTCACATTTATCCCTTTTTTTATTTAAGAGAAGCATATGTACTGCAAATCCCCATCCTTGTCTTCTTAGGAATATGGACATTGTTGAATTCTTTCTTCCATACGTTCACAAAATATTGATATGTAATAAACCGACCATGTCCCTCACAACCGTCTGCATATTCTTTGTACAAGTTGTAGATTTCTTGTCTTGCAAAATTATCTGGAATATGTATTGTCTCTCTATTTGGCATACACTCTCCATTTTTTGAAAAGAAATCTTTCATACATGACATTTCAGTATTTTATAATGGCCCAAACTGTCGTTTATGATGTACTTATAAATAAAATGTGGGATCCTTTCCCACATTTTCTTGGACTCTTAAGAGATGAAAATTTCCCATCAAATGAAACATTTTGAAAGCCTTTCTATAGATAAATAAAGACCCAATATGATAATCATAACTTGACAATGTAGATTGCATGCACCCAACTAAATATGAATTTTTCATGCTTTTATTCATTCACAAATATCTCTTCCTTTTCTCTAATGCAAATTTGAAATCCATATGTTTCAAGCAATGTTTTTGACAACATTCACTTGAAATGAGAGCATTGATAGAACTTCTTCTCATCAGATATTCTGCTCTACCCATGGTATAACTAGAACATCTTGGATTGATATGAAAAGTTGTACTCCTACTCCTCGATACAATATTTCCTGGCAACATCTCCATCATTGGATCATCATTTGTATAAGCATTTTCATCATCATTCTAAGGAATGCTATCCTCACTATGATTAGTTGTGCTTTTGAAATACTGACTTGTAAGATATTCTTCATCTTCCCCTTCTTTAGTGCTACTATCATAGTCCTTAGAATTAAGACTAAATGGAAAATTTGACTCAATTTTTATTGGATACTATTCCTCATGTGCATTGTCAGTGCTGCTGTCATGTCAATAGAATTAGGACTTTGTCGAAAATGTGATTGTTTACTTACTGAAAATTCTACATCCTATCTTTTGTCATTACTACTCTCAGTCCTTAGGATTAGGACTAAGTGCTTCATCCTGTCCTTCGTCACTACTACTCTCATAGTCCTTAGGATTAGGACTAAGTGGAAACTATGACTCTTTATCTATTTGAAAATCTTCATCATGTTCTTCATCACTGCTACTCTCATAGTCAATAGGATTAGGACTAAGTTGAAATCGTGACAGTCTATTCATTTGAAACTCTTCATCATGTTCTTCACCATTGTTGCTTTCATAGTCCATAGTATTAGGACTAATTAGACACTGTGGCACTTTATTCATTTGAAATTCTTCATCATGCTCTTCATCACTGCTGCTCTTATAGTCCATAGGATTAGGACTAAGTGGACATCGTGATAGTTCATTCTTTTGAAATTATTCATCATGTTCTTCTCATTTTTGCTTTCATAGTCCATAGGATTAGGACTAAGTGGACACTATGACACTCTATTCAATTGAAATTATTCATCATGCTCTTCATCATTGTTGCTCTCATAGTCCATAGGATTAGGACTAAGTGGACACTGTGACACTCCATTCTTGTGAAATTATTCATCATTCTCTTCATCATTGTTTATCTCATATTCCATAGGCTTAAGACTAAGTGGACACTGTGACACTACATTCTTTTTAAACTCATCATCATGCTCTTCATCACTATTGCTTTCATAGTCCATAGGATTAGGACCAAGTGGAAACCATGACACTCCATACTTTTGAACTTCGTCATCATGCTCTTCATCACTGCTGCTCTCATAATCCATAGGATTAGGAATAAGTGGACACTATGACACTCCATTCTTTTGAAATTCTTCATCATGCTCTTCATCAGTGCTTCTCTCATAATCCACAGGATTAGAACTAAGTGGAAACTGTGACTCTTTATTTATTTAAAATTATTCATCTTGTCATTTATTAGTGCTACTCTCATAGTTCTTAGTATTAGGACTAAGTGGAAGAATTAACTCTCAATTCATAGTGCAAGAATTTCCGTTATATTCATCAATATGAATAGAGTTGTTACACGACAAATATGTTGATGCTTCACCAAGAGAAACTTCACTATCAGAACAATCCATGCCTTTCAAATAGAAGAGGTTGAATGATACAAATTCACTCACTCCTAATAATATTATATAGCTTAAAGAATGAAAATTTCCCTCAAAAAATTTTCACCAAAATTTTTCCCTCCGAAAATTTTGTTTCATGTATTTCCCTCCATTATTTTCTTCTACAATTTATTGAAAAATTTTAACTAATTTTTTTTTTTATGAAATAAATCTTTAAAATTAAAATTGTAAACTAAATAATTTACCTAAATTAATTTATTACTTAAACTATATAATATTTACTAAACAATTAAATGTTTTATTTTTATTTTTATTATGCCTTCTAAAATAAATTAATTCCACACTCACCGTGTTGTAAAACAATTCCGTAATGTTCACTTTATCATAGTTTCCTATATCGCCATAACAAAATTAACATGTTAAATTTTATTAAAAAAAAATTAGTCCCACATTAACATGTTAATGTAAGGAATATAATAAGTTTCATTATCACTATTCCTTACATCGTATCAAGGTTTTTCGAGGTTCGTTAAAAGACTTGGAGTGAATTTATGAAGCAACTACATTGTTATCAACAACATATTCAATGGACGATTATCGTATTTTAAAAGTTAGTTAATTTTTTTGCTATGCAAATTTTAAAATTAAATAAGTTTTATGAAATTTAAATTTTTTTTAGAAGCTAAAAATTTTTGTGGGACAAATTTACCCACTGCATCCGCAGTGGGTGTGGTAAGCTCGATCATGCTCTTGATGACCTAACAGGCCTGTGATTGAGTGGGGGGGGGGGGGGGGGGGGGGGGGGGGGCGGGAGGGGGGGGGGGGGGGGGGGGGGGGGGGGGGGGGGGGGGGGGGGGGGTGTGGGAGGGGTTGGCTGCCTAGCCCGTCAGCCCCACCCTTGCCATCCCCAATGGTTCTACCCCTCCGCCCCACACCCCAACAGCACAACACCTGCTGGGTGGGTGGGCTATTGGGAGCCGTTGGAGTAGGGCTTGAGGGGTTGGGCGCCACCGGGGATGGGTGGGATGAGGTGGGCTGGAGGGGTTGGGTGGGGAGGTAGGGTGTTGTATTTTTAAAATATCTTGATTTATTATTATTTTTTAATTCTTATGTTTTACAAATTTAATTATCATTTATCATTTTGTTTGTTAATTTAAGCTATTATTTTTTTGTAATTTACTAATTTATATGTGTCTTTTTTCAGGAAAATGGCATCAAACAAAATTTCTATGAATCTTTCTAGACCAAACATTGTTAAAGGTGGAGCTTCAAAAAACGCTATTGAATGAACAAAACCTGAGATGATAGCTACAAATATTTCAAGTGCCTCAACCGATAAGAAGATGATTTCATACTATAAGAAATAAAAAAAAAGTGAAACTTCTAGCAAATGTCTGGTATGTGAAAGAAAGATAAAGCCAAGATGTGCATATATATCTATATGTTTATATACCTAATGATAATGGAATTTATGAGGTGTTGGGAAAGGCCATATACATGAGTTCGGTACCGGACAGTGAAGTTGTTTACATAATTACAACACAGCCCAAGTCACATGAAAGGATTAAATACTAGTTATCATTCCTTGTACGACACAAGAGAGGTAGCTACAAAGTTGGGTAAACAAATCGTAAATAAGATGAAACAAAATATCGTAATTATTGTTATTTATATTTTTGTTTTGCGTTCTTGTAACTCTCTCATTATATTTTTATAACTTTGATTTTATTAACATATGTTATTTTGTTTCGCATAATTTTGTTGAAAGTTGTTCAATTATGTTGGGAGGCATTCATTTCATAGAGCATGATATTATGAAAGTTGTCAGTAGTTTCTATTCAGTGTCAGAAGAAGATATGGAAAACAAGCAAAAATGTAGTAATCCATGATGCTACAAAACTACATCCAAGGCATAAGAAAAAGATGCCTCTAGTGGATAAATCTAGAAAAGGTAGACAGGTTACTTTTGAAGATGAGGAAGTTGATTATAACATTAAAGAATATGTTTTCATTACTGAAGATGACATTGGAACTGATATTAGAAATGAGAAGATTCGTAAAAGACCAAAAGTAACAATGCCCAAGAATAAATCTATTCTAGTTAATGATGAAAATGTTATGAGGAAGAATAGTAAAGTTGAACATTCTGAAGTAGTCATTACCAATAGTCAAGATCCTAGTGAAACATCAAGAGAAATAAGAGAAATCATTACACCAGGAGATGATTTAGAGGATGGCATTATTAAAAAAACACAAAATTCCATTCAACAAAACTTGACAAAGAGAAACTTAATTAAGGGTGGTCATACATTTCGGCCTAATGTGATACAAATCTATAAGGCAAGCGAAGGACAATGTAAATATCAAATCAGAAAGCCACACCCCCTGCATGTTCACAACTTGAAGACATTGATGAGGTACAATCCATATGCTCATGTGGTTAATTATGTGCTTCTTATTGATCCAGTTCAAGTTACCAATAAATAAGCATTTGATAAGTCAAAATGTTTTGAATATAGTTATTATGTGCTTGGGGGGAACCATTCTGTATAAGCTCAAAGATAATTGATGGAGGAATATCCCAATAACCCATGTTTTGAAACAACAAAATGTATCATTTATGTTGGTTTATCATATACAAAAGAAAATTTAGTGGCATGGGATCATAATTTAGCTAATGAATATAGGATGTCTATGCCTTTCATCAAAAGGATTATATTTATTCATAGTGATTTGGAAGAAAAATGTGGCGGGGATAAGATAAATTTTACTATAGATTTCCGAAAGGAATGGTGTATAGAAATAGGCTATCAAATTGAAGAGAAAATCAATTCAAAAGGTGACAGAGTAAATACTGATTTATTCATAGGTATTGATAACATTTTCCAGTTGCCATTTAGAACTAGAGAGATATGGGAAGTGATTAATGAGCTTTTTAGCATGTGGGAGAACATTGGCATTAAAAACTAGAGGGACAAAAGATCTAAACCATTGATATGTAGCAACAATAAATCAAGTCCTAAAATGAAGTAGCTTCTAGAAGATATGCTTATCACACCTTGGAGAGCATTGCATGGAGTGAAGGATCAAAAACTTGTCAAAGAAATATTATCTCATGTGAGATCAGGGGAATTATCATTGGAGGAAATGTCTGAGGAATTTCAAAAGTAAGTTTGTTGAATTATTTTTACTTATTTCTAGATTATAATTTTCTTTTAAATATAACATATTGTTCTAGGTAGTATTTTTTATACATATCATTATATTAACTTTTTTTAGTTTATCTATGCAGTCACAAAGTTTACATGAAAATACAAGAACAAATGGTTAAATTGTTGAATGAATATAGTTGGAATGATGTTGTACACAATTATCCAGATTCAAGTTCTGCATCAACATTAAAAAAATTTATCTTGCATTTGAAAATGTATGTTGATTTATACAATCATTTTCATTCATCTGTATACTATTTTTATTTTATAACTTACACATATATTTGTTTATTTTATTAAAGATGAGGAAGGATGCAATTGGAGCACCAGATAGTTTTAGAACCTTTATTGAAAAAAATTAAGATCAAAAGATTGGAGAAGTAACCTCTTAAGAATCTTGAACTTGATCCAACTCTTACTCATTTAATTTGGAATGGGCTTGACACTATTCAATATCAAGTAATACAAGGCCACTGTGAAGACATTGCTAAACTCATACCTAAAAGGGATTATGCCCTAGTTATTGCAGACATTCCCCATGGTCTCAATATTCCAAACCTTGAATATGATAGTGACCCTTATACTTATCAAACTCTTAGTAAAGTTGTTGTGGGATTTCTAGAAGTCACATCATGACCATTATGAAGATTTGTGACATTTCATTCATACAGACAATTGGCAATGTTATTGTCAATCTTCGAGGGGAAAACAAACTCAAGGATGCAATTTACATGGTAAGATGTTGAAAATGTATATTTGATTAATGTTAAAAAAAATCATTTATATAAAAGTTAATTGAACTTTTACTATTTCATGCTATAGGAAAAAGTCAAATCTTCTGAACCATGAAGATCAACCATTTATAAATGATTGTGAGTTCACCCATATTGATAGTTGGGCAAAAGATGATAGCTATATGTCTATGATTTTTAATCGGGTAGATGGAAAGAGTCATAGCCAAGTACTAGCTTATGCTGCTAATGTGAGAAAACTAACATATGAAGACAATGAAGAAAAATGAGAGATAGTTAACATTTACAAAAAATCACAGTTATTGATTAACTATCTTATAAACATATGTTCAAATGAAGGAGATTGGGTTCTGGATTTATTTTTTGGCTCAGGTAAGTTTTATTATATGGAATTGAATTTCAATATCTCATTTCTTAATTTATATGTCATTGTACTAATTTACTTCATTATTTCTTTTGGGCTTCATAATTAAGTACAATATTAGCATGTTGCCTTCAAAAAGGAAGAAATTGCATTGCCATTGAAAATGATCCAATACATTGCAATTTTATTCAGCAAAGAATTAATGCTCTTCAATTTATTCCAGATGGAATGCAAGAAATTGGGTTGAAGAAAGGGGACTTTAGTGAGTCACGTGTGGGAAAAAGGCAAAGGAACCCCAAACACTGTTACATGGAATGATTGGAAAGGCATATATTGGGAGATTTGCAGACATCAAAGATCCATTAGAAGAGGAAAATGAGCAAAATGAAGCAAAAAATATTGTGGAAGAAGACAATAATGAAACTCTAGAGGATGAAGAGTTTGGATTAAGGAATATTGTTGATTAAATTTAAATTATGCTTGGATATCAAGCTCATTTTTTGTAACTATTAATTAGTTATACTTGTAATGTTTTGACTTTGACATTTTATGAGAAGAATAAGCATTAAATTAATGTTGTTATGTGTTTAATATTTGAATTATGTGATCTTCGTATTAATTTTTATGTTAATCATTATTTTTTGAAAAAACAATGATTATTATTATTTTTTTGACATGAAATTCATAAAAAAAACTATTATTTAACCATTTTTAGTTAAAATAATCCTATAAAAATTGTGATTTTGACATGTCATTTCTAGTAAAAAAATACAAAAAATGATCAAAATGTGTAATTTTTTAGTTATATTTATGTTGAAAATGATTATTCTTATGTCAATTGTTAAAAATTATTTTTTTTAGAGACAATTATTTTATGTGCATTGAAAAATTAATTAACGATGTATAAATATGTAGAAAATCGAAACTTCAAAATATCGACCTTCTTCGAAAATATGCAAAACAATAAAAATCTTACTACAAAAAAAAAAAACTAAAATAAAGAAAATATGAAGAAGAAGACCACTTGAAAAATTGTTAAATTTAGAAAAGAATTATTTACATTTCAGACATTAGAAAATTTAAAGTAAAAAATAGGTCTTTTAAAAAAAGGGCGTAATTGTAGTATCACCTGCTTTTTAAAATCAATCAATGAAATCACTAACATTCTAAAACATAATGTACATAAAAAAAATTAAAGTGCCAAAAACTATGCTCTAAAAAAATATGTGTGTTCTACATCAACCCTTTTCAAAATCGGGTCACTTTTTTGCTATCTCTATGAAACAGGTAATAGTATCAGTTCCCGTTTGAAAGTTTACATTGTTTTGAGAGCCACTATAAAAAAGAGTATAAATTTTTTTATGTTTTGAGATTATCCTTATGTGGAAAAGTTCTATCGTCTTCTTTTCATTTGGAGTTTAATTGTGTAAATTTGAATTATTAATGCTAGCAATTGAGTCCTTACCTTTTATCCCCATGGCTACGATTTTAGTTTTATCACTTGAATCGGATTCCAAATCCTGTTGAATGATTGTAGTTGTCTTTTGCTTTCCCTTGTTGTTGAATTTCTTTGGTTTCATCTCAGGATGAAGCTTCCAACAATGAGCTTCATCGTGACCCTCCTTGGAACAATTCTTGCATGTTAGTTTCTCTCCTTCCTTCTTAATGGCTACATTTGTTTTCTTTTCCCTTTAAAACTCTTTCCTTTGTCTCCATTTTTAAAAGGCTTCTTGTTTCCCTCTTGATTCAAGATGTGTGGCCTGTAGACAAACTTCATCTAAACAGGTATGATAAAAAATAAGGATAATATGCCTCAGATAGTTGTGTAAACCCCAAATATACTTCAACAAAATGTCTTGTGACTACAAATCTACACCTGATATGAAATACCTTCTTATAAACTCTTGGGTGTAACTTTGCACACTTTGACCCTTAAGTTGTCTAAAAATTTTCCAGTCCATTATGGATTTTTGCATATATGCTAGGGGGTAAAATTGTCTTTTAATTGCCACAATAAAATTAGACCAAGAGATTGAAATCTTACCATGTTTTTCCATCTCATCTTGTTTCTTGACTTCCCACCATATTAATGTTGCACCCTCCAATCTCTAGGAAGCTAGTTGAATCTTTGTGTCATCATCTTGAAGGTTTTGAATACTGCAGTAGACCTCAAGTTGACGAACCCAGTTGTAAAGTTTTTTTGCATTCACTTCACCGTTATACATTGAAAATTAAAATTTTACATCTAGGTTCAATAAATGAGTTTTATCATGTCCCTTTGAGGTATGTGCATGAGTTTGGGTAAGCGTTGTAGTAGTGGAAGAGGATGAAGATGAAGGTGAACATGGTGTTGAGGATGATAGTGGAGAAGATGGTGGTTTATCACCATTTCCATTACCTGCTCCCCCTGAAGAACCTTCTCCTTTTGGAGGCTTGGAGCTTTTACCCTACAATCTTGTATTCCTCTCTTCATAGAGGAATTTCATCAGCTCTGTCATGCCAAAGAAATCTTCCTAAAAACCTTCTCATCCTTTGACATATTTATAGGCTCTCCTTCATGTCACATGCTTACTGAAGCTTCAATTGCAATTTGAGGTAAAACTGGTGGTGGAGATTGTGGTAATCTTGCTCTCCTTATACTTGTCCCAACTTGAGGACCTGCAACCACAAGCTTTCCTTCTCCTCTCTTGAGGTTCAACCTTGTAAGCATCACATTCATTTGAAAATAGTTAAATCCTCCTTGCACCAAGAAAATTGATAGCTCTGATACCAAACTTGATCTTAATGGGAAAGTTAGTGTTCTTTGTGCTAAATTCCAATTCAAATTATAAACAAATTTCTTGAGGATTATGAGGTAAATTGCAAGTTTATCATGAGTTTTTATGTGAATTTCATGAGAAAAATAACATAAATAAAACATTGAAAATAAATGTGTAACAAACATAAACATCACCATAAACAGTAACACATCAGCACATGATGAAAGAGTTCACCCCTTTTGGGCTATGTCTCCTAGTCCAACTTCCAATGGCTTGGACCTCTTCCATTATGCTCAAATTTGTGAATACATACATTTACAATGCTCCAATGGCTCTAAAACCTATTCCAATTGATTCAGAAAACCAAAAAATGTATATCTCACCTCTTCCTACTCCCAAGTTGGTAAAAAACTACATTAGTTATGAGTTCCCAACGTTTCCTAACTAATCACACCTCAATTTCCCCAAAATGCAGCACCTAACCCATGATTTCGCCTCCAATTCCACTAACTGAGTGCCAAATTTGTGGGAATTCCACTAAAATTGTTAAACTGCCAATTTAACCACTAAGGCCTTAATGCCGAAAATTGTGGCCACATGGGGGGCCACGTGCCTAGGGGCCAGGGCTAACTGCCCGCCCCCACCATTCGATCCCCTTTCTGCTCCACCTATGGTCCTGTGGATGCATACGACTAGGGGTTGGCCCCCATGGGTTGGACCCCTTCCTAAACAATGTGCTAGTCAATGTTTAATTTACATTTGTTTCACAATATTAAAGAAGGAACATGTGTGGTATAATGGTTAGAATCGATGCTTATTCAGACTTGATCCAAAATTATAGTGGCACCCATGTTGCCACATGATGGCCTTCTGTTGAGCCACATGGCAGCCTGTGGTTGGCCCATATACAACTAATAAAAATCGCCCATGTCAGCTGCCACCAGGCCTGCCACGTGTGAAGTTGTAATTCGCCAGAGGTTCAATCAGCCTACATAGTCACCCTACCACGTAGGCATCCTATTCAATCTTCCATGCCAGTAATACGAACTACTGACTATGCAGTGCTACATTTCTTTTGCCAAATTCACCTGTTTGAGAAAACGAACAGAATGCATTTTTAGGAGCATACAGAATCTGTTTCACTCGAAACAAATTTTGCAATATTGAGAATGATGATCACTACGTAGTCGTACAAGTTCCACACTGATCTGACAACTTTGGATTTTGAGCAAATTTTTGAGCACCTGGTCACTAAGTCTCCTTTAGATTTTTCTTTTGGGAAAGACAATATGGTAGATGGACATAATGATGTAGACAAAGATATGAAGTTTATTTATGTGGTGAGTAAGGGATATGTTATTTAAAGTTTGTTGCAACTAAGGGTCTGGAAATATTAGCCTACAGGATTCAACCTTGCACCCCATCCAAAAATAGATGAACATACCAATCATCATGGTAATTTTTTGCTCGACATAAAAATTAACATATATTTAAACTTTTTTATAACAAAGTGTCGAAGATACCATAACAAAATGTGGGGTTCAACCTACGACCTTCGTCGTATAACCATAGGACTTTAGCCAATGCAGTAGTGGGTAGTTTGTTGTGAAGATTGTCAAGTATAGTTACCCTTATGTTATGTAAACTATGTATATCTTTGAATAATAATGGTTTTTGAAGCCTTGTTTTATATATCCAAGGGGGTTGTAATGGTTTTCTAGATACCATTTTCTTTATAGAATAGTTGGGGGAATTTTTTATTTTTGTAGTCACTCATTGGAATTTGGCCCAAAGATGTAGCCCACACTTGGCGAACTTCATTAACAACACAATTTCTTCTTGTATCTTTATGCTTTCCTCTTTATTTCCTCAATTTCATTCTTTGCATTCACTCATTAATCTAATCACACTTATAATTTCAAATCAAGTCATAGACTTTGGTTTAACAATAGCTCATTTGAAAGATGCAAAGAGAAATTTTTTTGACTAGGGATATCACTTTCCATGACAACTCCTAGGCCCTCAAATTGCCCAAAAACATCACTTAGGGTCTCAAAATGGCCCTAGAAGTTTGAGATCCAAAAATAATATAAAATCAACCAAGAAGATAGAGAATCATTGATATAGTGGAAGAGGTGGGTAGCCACTGATATCCACGTGGATTAGTCCTCCCCCTTTAGGAAGTAATGGTTGTCATTATGTCAATTTCCCTCATCAAATGATGAAACTTATACTAAATTTGGCTACTAGTTAGTCACTTGCCTTGGTGAAAAAGCTTTCCTACTTTGACAATGCGGTAGAGTTCTATTTGTTGTTGGAAGGTATCATGTGTCTTGGTGTAGATGATCCAATCCATTATAGCTTGTTCAATTTCTTCAAGATTGAGTTATGTAGAGGCCAATTGCTTAAATTCCTTCAAGGTGTCCAACAGAAGTGGAAAATATGGTCGAAGTAGCTCCACATTAAATATTGGGTACAAGCAAAGGAAAGGGGGAATACTCAATTCAAAATCATTTTCACCCATGGCCTTAATGATTATGTAAGGCCCATGATCCAAATCTTGAGGGATAAGATTCAAGAGGCTTGAATGCCAAGAGAGGAGGAGAGAAAACATATATTTTTTCCATGACATTTATCATAAGAACATTGATAAAAAATCAATAAATGAATACATCAAAAAAAATATGGAGAGAGAGATAGAGAGAGAGCAAGAATTGGAGAAAAAATATTCCATGAAGAAGAATGACATTACATGCAATGAGGCCAATTTTTGGGCCTCTCATTTGTGGTCTTCACTCTTCCTATTTCCTTCTTATAAGGTTACCTATTGATGGAGTCAACTTTAGTTAGGTTTAATTTAGTCCATTATATATCTATGAGGTTCTCTTTACATAAAATATGACTTTATGACTTATACATCTGAACTTAGACTATAAATCACCCCTAAGATTAAAATAATCCCATTATCATAGTGGTCTAAGATTCTTATAGTGTTTTGTGAGGTGCTCTTTTTGTAAATGTAACAACACCTTTTACAAAACTGAAACTTATGTGGAACCATGTGTTAATCATGTAACTACGTGTACATGGAAATGGTTTTCTACAAGGTAGCGTGGACATGTTGTTATAGGGACCATACAAGAATTCATTGTCTATTTCCATACAATAACTCATGGTCTATAATTATATCATTTTGGTTAAGTGTAATGCTATATGATATGTAGGAAGAGATTAAGGATATCAAAACCATCTCGCTACTTAGTAGTCCCTTAAGAAACCCTTCCCATGTAAAGGTGATCTTAATATTTCCAAACATGTTATAATCCATGAAATGAATACAACTATGGAGATCAATGGACGCTCATGTAGTGCTATAGCCTTTCAATATCCAACAACATTGTGGCTTCACACATGGCTAAATATCTTAGCATTCACTTCTATAATAGAATTATAAATCCTAATTTTCCTTGGTTATAAGTAGATAACTAGAACTTGTTGACAGTCTATCTTACATGAATGCATTCAAAACAATAATACACACACACACACACACACATAAAAGGGATATATCAATCACATAATTGCATTCAGATCACATAAACAAGTTGAAGGAGGATCAATAAACTCTCTTGGGAAAGAATGATTGCCTTGTGAAAAGATAAAAGTAGGGAAGCTTGCATTGTATTGGAGGTTACGTTCTTGTTAATTATTTCTTTAAGCCTAGAGAATTGTTTGGATTTGTGATGGAAGCAATCTAATAATTATTACAACATTTTCGCAGAGGATGTCAAAAGTATACATAAAAACTAGAAGTACAAATGTTAATTGTTAGAGCTTGGAAATTGATTTTTGAGCCCTTGGGACACTAAGGTTGGAGTTGTCAAGAGCTAAAGTGGATTTTGTCCATGGTTAGAGACATTAGATGTTAGAGTGTTATAGTCATTGGAAATGAACTACAATGTTTGAGTCACTATGATATTAGGAGCTTGAGTGTGGCTTGAGTGTGAGTGCCTACACACCATAAGCCTAAGGGGTATTAGAGAATGGTGTAGTCTAACTTGTAGACAAAATAGTTTTTTTCACCGAAATGTAATAATAAAAGTTCAAAAAAGATTCTGATTTTTTGTTATTTAAAATACTTTTCTGAATGCATAAATGGATTCAACACCTTGAAAAACCCATGGGGTACTCAAATTCAATAGATTAAACAACTTAAAATTAAGTTATTAAAAATATTTGCTGGAATTTGATTAAAATTAACAAGAAGAATGTCCTAAACAATGTTATTTTGTTTATAATAAGTTACATTATTATCATATTTAAAGGCTTGTAAACCACACAATAGTTGTTGATTTGGATGTGTAAGTTACCTAATTAATGTTTTGGATTTTCCACCCATCCACAACATTAAATATTAAGAATTATGAAAGGGGAATTATCTCCCCATTGTTTACCTCAATCATGTTGATAGTCTTATTCACTACAAATCCAAAATTTGTGGTTCACACCAAATATAGCAAATGTTATGCTATACAAACATTTTTGGTGAGTGAAATAAAAATAAAATAAAAATAAAGTAAAATAAAATAAAATAAAGTAATTAATAAGTTGCCATTAGTGGTTTTTGGGCTCAAAGTCTTGACAACCCATGGTATTCATCCATAATATTTTTTATGATGAATCTTATTTAAAAATTTAAAGAAACCAATTTTGCATTATGAATACAAGACTACTAACTTAAATCCATCTTAACTCTAGACTTAACCCCTATCAACACTTAATATATCTAAATTTAAAAGAAATCTAAACTAATAATATGTTATATTAATCATTTATATATGCTAATTAAAAACCTAATCATTTCTACCCATATCTATTCCACTCCATCCATGTAAATCACAATGAATAAATAATCAAAATCAATCAAAATCTCTACATAAATTTATGACTTGCACCAATAAAGCTCATGTGTTTACCTCATGTCCTTCACCGGTTATATTCCGAATTCAACTTTACCCAAAATTTAACCCTCATCATTCAACTTGGGAACAAATCAATAATCTAAGTTACTAAAAATTAATAAAATGTCCTCAAAAAACCACAACATGTTTTGGGTTGTAAAGCCCATAACAACTAAAACATAACAATATAAGCCATGGTCAATCTACAACGGCAAAAAAAACCATTAAAGTCCATCTCATGCCTTTTCCAATAAACACTATTAAATCCCATCTCTTAAAAGAATTATGATAACTTTATTCTATTGTATTCTCGCACCATGATACTCCTAGCCATGGTCAATGCCCCTGAAACCATTTATCATGATAATGCATAAGTACATTCGACCGTAATGAATGACCATTTATTATTTATGTTCCTGGGCAAGTTCAGTTTAATATTTTTTTGAAGCTTACAGATGCCATGAACAACCTTTTCACTTAATAATGAACCAGACATGGATGCAACGCAGTTAAACGATGTTGAGCTTCACTCAAACATTGCACATTACAGCAACTTAAATTTCAGACCTCCTCCGTTCAAGAAAATTATCATGAGTGCGAACATCCAATTTTCACAAATCAAAGAAATCTAATCGAGCCTATAGGGCTTAACAAAATCAAGCAGCATATGACGAGGGATATTAATAGTCTGTATATTTTTTAAATAAAATAGAAATTGACCGAAATTTCCCAGAGATTTTATCGAAAGTGGACTTTCATTTATTATTAAATTTTTTTTTCATGAAATGTAATCTCGAGCTCCCGCGAATCGTCAATTTTTTTTTAACTAAGTTTAATGTCATTCAAAAAAAAATCTGTTCACATAAAATAAAGAGATTATGCCCACTACCCAATTGCAAGTTCACGAGAATCCTCATCCTCATCAACAATGCTACTCCTCACGGATTGATGAATAGTTTAGTTTATTAAATCATATATAATTTGCGGAATTGTTTGTACCTCCAGCAATAACACAGTCGTTACCACAATAACCAATACTTTCTCGAGCCTTTCTCCTTACCCACCTAATCGTATGAATAAGCTGGGTTCTATCCTTTCACCTCTTGAAGTTTGATTCTGTTAATGTAAAACCAGTAACGAGTTATGAGGTTGCGTTCTCTTATCCGGGTTCCTTGCAAATATGCTTAGTGGACATACTGTCTCATATGAGATCTATGTGTAGAAGATTGTTTGCACCGCTGGTTTTTGCGGATAAAGGTTCACAAACTCGGTTCTCTGGGATTTTTGTTTTTTTGTTTTTCTTAATGTTGGATGAAACGATGAATTTCTTACTAGTGAGATCTATCATTAGGAAATTGGGTTCGAGTTTGGAAGTCTTTTGAGATAATTTGATTCTCTTTTCCAAAGATGGTTCTTATTTTCAACCACTCCCATGAAATATTGAATTCTAATTATTCAAATCCTATGCTTTTAAATCTAAGACATTTAGTTCTAGGAATTGTTTTTTTTTTCAAAATAAAAAATTCAAAATAAAGACATTGAAAATGCAGATTTTCAACTTAAAATTAAGTAGACTCATTTTGAAAAATGGATGATGGGATGTTAATATCACACAAATTATTTGCATGGCAAGAAAGAAAGAGGAGAGAATATATATTTTTGATTTAAAATCAGGTAGAATCATTTTGAATAATGGAATGTAAATATTGCACAATTTATTTGTATTGCAGGAGTAAATTTAGTTGTGTTAAAAATAGAAATGGTTTATTTTTTAATTAAAAATTATAATTTCATTACTCTTACATAAAATTTAACCAAAATTTGTTAATCAAATCCTTAATCTTAAAGAAACTGCGTAATTGAATTCAGAACTGTTAAGATTTTTCGTTACCAAATTCAGAACATAAATTTAAAAAAAAAAACACTACTTAAGAAATTCAGAATTGAGATTTCGACAAAATTCGCTTACATAAAATCTCAGGTTGAGGGACAGCGTCCAGAGATTAAGGATGATTGAGAAAATGAAATCCCAATGGGTTACATAGATATAACAAGGAACCCTTGAGTTTAAACTGCCACCGAGCAAATGGCTGATGTAGATGCTACTGCTGTTAGTATTATAATATCCTGGAGGACAAGTATCATAAAACTACGGAATTTTTTAATTAGAGAGATATTGTTTTATCATAATTAATATTATAATATCCTGGAGCACAAGTATCATAAATGGATTTTTTTAATTAGAGAGATTGTTTTATCATATATTGAGGATATATTTTTTTTTAATTATATGGTGAATTTTTAATTGCCAGTCTTGGTTTATGGGGGACCAAGATCAATTCTCATAGCTGTCACTATAATACCAAGAGTACATCCAGCTACCTACAAGTGGATATACTAATATCCTATGGTTTTAGCAAAGCAAGAGCCTTGTGCAACCAAGGCAAGGGTGGGGAAAATGCTTCTCTAGCATCTACCACAACAGGCCAGTGTACTCAATGAAATGCTAACTATGGTCTCCCAGGCTTCACCTAAATAAACTTACTGTCAAACTAGGCACCACTGTACTTGTATAATTAAGGACAAGTATTATAAAACAAAGGACACTGTACTTGTATAATTAAGGACAAGTATTATAAAACAAAGGCCATTAATATTTTTAGTCAGGAGATCTTGTTTGATCATATAAGTGCTTGGTTTTACAAATATAAATATTCCTCTGCGCTAAGAAATGAAACTCTTCGTTAATGAAGAAGTGAATGCTCATGTTGTCTACAGCATCATTTACATTTACAAGCAGTTGCGGACTTGCATGATCATGGCAATTTGGTTTACATCAACGGCTAAAAAATATCCAGTATGTAGAGATTATCATCACATTAACCACACGGGAATAAATTTACAACACACGATCAGACGCCCAGAAGCACAAGAGGCTTTTGGGCAAAAATGAAGAAACATATTCACAAAATTGACATTACCATTTCTGGGGTTGAGAACGACCACATTCAGCTATTCTCTGCTAAATATGAGTTGCAGATTCAGGTTGTGGATACTCTTGGGCTGCCACTTTATGAAGCAAAACAATTAATAAGTACATCCTCCAAAAAACTGCTGCTACAACTATCACTGGTACAAGTAGACATCGTAGTCTGCAACGCAGAGGAGGGAAGGTTACACTTATCGTCTGCTGGGCACAACTTTTTCTCGCCCTCGGCCTTAATACCATTCAAGGAAACGCAGCCATCTCGTTTCTGCATCGACATATTTGAGTTGCAGCGGCTTCTCACATAGTCCTCTGCAATATAAAAATCCATAACAATATCCATGGAAAACTTATCAAGCCCGTCACAGATAACTAAACAAGGCCCCTCAATATGTGCGATAAACGCCCTCTTAATTAAAAATACATACTCGGGATGGATCGAAGAAGACTATAAGGACGGTTGAAACAATGAGTTCGGTCTGCGTCTGGTAATTACATAGAATGGAATGGAACGGACTCCAGCTGATACCGTGGCGGGCACGATAGAAGATAGGACTGACGTACCGCTACAGAACAGAAAACTGTGTGCGGGCGTTATCGAGGGGCGGGCTGGAAAACCGAGGGCAATGGACATGTGAGTGTACGTGACTATGCTTTGAAAGCTGCGAGTGTCGGGTTTGTGTAGGCAGAAAGTCTGCAGAGTAGATGATATTTTTGACTTTTGAATCCACCATAGTGCCCTACTGATCATGAGCCCAGTGCCATAGCACCCTACTTGTAACGCCCTGGCAAACCGGGCAGGCGTGCACTACGGTGGACGGGCGCCCCGCACGACGAGCCGGCGCCTCGTGCACGATGGGCGACATATTTACCCAACGAACTAGGCACGGTTACCGCAGTGGACGAGCTCGCCGAGTCGGGCAAGGACCGGGCAGAGGACGAGTTAGAGTTCGGCAGCATAACTAGTTGACGTGGTAACGGGTTGGAGGCGGGCGCGGGTCGTGCAGGGCATACCCGCCCACCCGAACACTGGGACAACACGCACGATTGGTAGTCGGTTGTATGTATGGGTTGTGGGTCGTGCGCAAGGCGCCCACCTGCCCAAACGACATAAGACTACACGTTATAACATTACGGTGGAGTGATGGACCGCCGTGCGGATGTGCACGAGCGGACGACCTCCGGTTGCAGCGTTGGTGAACAGGTTGACAGCGGGCGCGGGTCGTGCAGGGTATACCCGCCCGCCCAAACGTCGGAACAACGCGTGTGTCGTGTGCGGGTCGTGGGTCGTGTGCAGGGCGCCCACCCAACGACACGAGTTGACAGTTTGAACAGGTTGACAACGGGCGCGAGTCATGCAGGATATACCTGCCCGCCCAAACGCTGGAACAACGCATGTGCAGGTCGTGGGTCGTGCACAAGGCGCCCACCCAACAACACAACAGTTTGGACTTGGCAGTGGAGTTCGGTGGTCTGTAGTGCAGACGTGCACAGGCAGGCGCCTTCGTTTGGGAACAGGTTGGCAGTGGGTTGTGCACAGGCGCCCACCCGCCCAAGGACACAAACGATATATATATTACAAGTGGGTGATAGACTGTCGTGCAGATGCGCACGGGCGGACACCCTCCGGCAAGCGTTATGGGTGCGATGGCTACGGGTCGTGTGCGGACGCCCACCCGCCCGAAGGCACAAGATGATATACATGACAGTGCGGTGGCAGATCGTCATGCCGGCGCGCACGGGCGGGCGCCCTCTGGTTATGATTGACAGCGAGCGATAGGCGTATGCGATGACAGGCCAAGCGATGAGCACAGCGGAACGAGCGTCGAACATACGATGAGCAAGCGAGCAAAGGATGTGACGGGGAAGTGTGACAATGCGACAAGCGAGCGACACTTGTGCGAGCTAAGTGTTGGGGCTCGCGGCTTATACGCATTGCCAAAGATAAACAACGCCGACGCATGACAATAGCGCTTGGGGCGTTGAAGGAAGAATACGGGGGTCGGCCTTAAGGCTGAACGCCCCTCCCAAAACCCATGGAGCGTGGGTGTCATGCGGAAAGAGTTATTTTTGCGGACAAACCTAACCTCCCTAGGAGTCTAAGACTCTCTAGTGACAAACAAGACAAACAAGAGCAATCCTTCTCTAAACATACATTATTCTATGAGAAACCAAGTGTTGTTCGATCCCACCTCAAATCCAACGCTTGTTGTAGTAGTCCAGCCTTGCTGATCCAGATGAGCTCCTCCTTCACTTTAAGACCTGCATACACTAACAGTCAAACGATTACATAACACCTGAATATTTCATAAAACAAAGCATATTCATCATATAGACCAAGGAGTACATAAAATAATTCATTAACAACAAATCATTGAGAAGAATGGACTTATTTGTATTAAGGAAACAAAAAAGGAACCATTACAACCTGAGCCTTGGTGTTGTGCAAGCTCCTCCCAGGGTCCAACAAGAGATTTCCTCTACTTTGACAAGCTCACCCACTTCCAATATGGCAACAAGAAAGGATGGTAATCTCTCCTAACAAGTTAACAATGGAAGTCCTAATTCTAGCAGCATTTACCCTTTGGAATGTTCAGCTTTCAACCTCTCCTCCTCTAGAACACTATAAATACAGGCATTGGGCCAGAGGACTTTCTCTCTTTTTGAAGTTTGACATGAAGAGCAGAGGTATGAGGCTTGACAAGGAGGATAATATGACTATTGAT
>APFE031711812.1:0-15020 GCA_000404065.3 Pinus taeda
TGGAGGGTTCATTCGTGCCTCCTGCATGACGAACTTATACAGATTCATCATATGCTGCCATAGTCACATTGAGTCGTGATTTTGTTCAAGGGAAGTTAGCCTGAGTTGGCCTCTCTGCGATGTCTCTTGACTCATTTTTCAGTCAGCCATCCCCGTTGTCAGTATCATGTCTCACATCACATCAGTTATATTGGTCCTCTACTCGTGCTAGTTTGAGAAGGTCCTCATTGACTTCTTGCTAGCGGGTCTTGTCCTTATCGACGACGACATCTTGCTCTGAGGGCAGGCCTAGAGTTGCACCCTAGCCCTATTTTCATTATTGATAGGTTACCTTGTGCTCAGCATCGATCATTATCATGGGTCTTTGACTGAGTGGTTTCCCTTGTGTTCAACGTCAGCTTACATTATCACACATTGGGATTCATGCGGTACCTTGGTTTCCATTTGACCCTATTGGTGGATACCCCGCCTCTATGTCAGCTTTTATTATTGGTTGGTTCAGAGGGTTTCTGCTGTGCGCTAGCTACATCTTGTGTACGCCAGAAATGTACCTCGGTTTGGTTACTACATCTTTCTTCGTCCGATTCCTTCCACATTATTGGCCTACGGGTTACACTCACGCTAGATTGATGAAGGATGCGTTAATGCCTTCCTTCTAGCGGATCTTTCCCTATCGACTCCGACTCATTGCTCTGGGGCAAAGATCTAGAGTCCATTTGGCAGTACCTTGGGGTTTGCAGTCATTAGTGGCAGATCCTTCGCTATAGATAGTGGGAAACCACCATTGTCTCCTGATCGATAGATTCTTACAGGTGTTCGACTCCAGCTCATTTATTCGCACTTGTTGGTTTGTACTGGGTACCTTGACGCTCATTGTCATTATCAGTGAGTAGTCTCGCGTTTGTTAACGATATACATCAATGACCGGTAATAAAACGATTTCTCACATAGTCGACTTCAGATTATTTATTCCCATGGTGTAGAAATGTACCACGGCGGTCGGTGAAGACCTTAGGTTGTATCAGCATTCATTGGTTCACTTGACAGTTGCTCCTGTTGCTGCTAGTTGATACCACTCCACCTTATGTGTTGCAGCCAGTCATGGCGACTGTTTGGTCAATTTAGTGTGATCTAAATTGCTATTTAAAATGTCAACCCAGGGTTCGTAAAGTGACGAAGTGAAGTGTACTATATGTACTAGATAACCATTTCCTTGGGCTTTTGTCGTTTTAAGATTTTTATTTTGTTTTTGGATTTTATTTTTCCTTAATGTGTGATGGTGAGAATGAAAGTGAAGTATGGAGTGTGGGCGGTGATGGTTTCTAAACTTGAAAGTGCTTAAAAGAAAGCTTTACAACAACTAAAATGAAATCAATTCTTAAGAGAAAATAAATGCATCAAATAGTGAACTAATGACAATGGCCCAGTATCCTTGCTGCTGAAAATGAAAAGAAAGCAAAAAATTGAAAAACAACTCAAACTTAAAGCAAAGCAGCTAATTCAACACTACTTTAACTTTTCAAATCCTTTGCCCTTCGGCTCAATCTACCTGGTGGGAAGTAATCATAAACAAGTTAAGCAATATGAAATCTAACTGTTCAAGAAAGTAAATTGCATAAAAGAAACTAATCACACTACTTGAATTTTTCAAATCCTTTACCCTTTAGCTCAATCTACCTTGGGGAAGTAATCATGAACATGTTAAGCAATATGATAACTAAATGTAAATTGCAGAAAAGAAACTAATCACACTACTTAAACTTCTAGTCCTTTACCATTCAGCTCAATCTACTTTATGGAAAGCAACCATGAGTAAGCAATATGACAACTAAATCACACTACTGTTAGTAATATTATGATTCTTTGCTGATATAGTCATTTGACCACAGAAAGAAATCATAAATTGAGGAGTAGTATGATATCTAACTAGCAGAAAAAGAAATAAGCAAATCCAACTTGAAAAGGACAATGCTGAATTTAAACTCCAGAAAATAAAAGTTAGCAAGAAGGACAAGATGAGCTCATATGCCAAAAGTTATCAAAAAGATGAAAAAAATGCTAATAGTTATCACTAATCTACAATCAACCGGTTGAACACACTTGCATGAATGAAAAATATAATCTATCAAACTTGAAAGCAATCAAATGACATAATGAAATCAAAGCAAAATTTACAAAATGAAATCTACTCTACCTTACATTCTAATATGCTCCATGACATCTACTTCACATCTCCTTCCATGTTGAGAACATCAAAGCTTTATTCAAGTTCTTCAAAATCACAAAGTACAACAAAGCTCTCTAAAGCTTTCAAAAGCCATCAAGGAAAAACTACAAACTCCAAGATAAAGAATTCATAAGCTAAAAGACTAATAAGCTAAGCTCTAAATTGAGACTTAAGAACTAACAAATGAAGGAGAGATCTCCTATTTATACAAAAAGATGAGAAACCATCTCATTAATGAGAGTCCATGAATCTCTCCCTCTACCTCTAGAGTCCCAATCAAAATAGGAACTGACAAGACACATGTCTTTTTAGAGTTACAATACAGTTAGGAGATGTGACACATATTCTCATGATCCCATGATTCTTTCCACTCAAATTCGAATTTGGCCTTAGAGTGCCACATAAGGGCCTTCTAGAAGCTTCCTTTCAACCTACACATGTCAACAATCTCAACCCATTTGTTAGGTATAAGATATGCACTATTTTTCCTAATTTTTAAACCAAAATTCACTTAACAGGCTTAAATTATAAAGATTGGAAAAACATAAATATGGCCCAATGATAATGAAAGTGGGATGAATGTGGTGACATAGTAGTGAAATGGAGGTAATATAATGGACATAATAGTGAAAGTGTAATGGAAATGAATGACATTTTCAAGACTTAACAATAAGATTCATACAAAAATATATAATATAGTCCATACATACATGCGTAAGTTACAACTACATACATTGTTAGAGTAACCAAAATAGTCGAACTACAATAACAATACATGCATGAAATGTGTTGGCTCTATTATATTAAAAGAGTGAAAGATCCAATCATACATACAACCATGACAAGCACTAGCCCCAATAGTGGAACGTTACAATCACGTGTAAGTTGAAGAGTCATGAGGGTAGCTCAAGAGTCACAAAGGGGAATGCCAAGGGTCACCCCACCCTTTGTTATATATAGAACCTCATAACTCATTGTACAGGTTTTTGGGAGCCAAGCTTCTGATAGGTATATCTTAGGGAAATCTTGGAGAGTATTGTAACGAGCCTTGGCTTCTCCACATTGTAGAGTGAGTACATCTCTTTGGAGCGGAAAGCATCAATGACTATAACGTTCCACTATTGGGGCTAGTGGCTGTCATGGTTGTATGTATGATTGGATCTTTCACTCTTTTAATATAACAGAGCCAACACATTTCATGCATGTATTGTTATTATAGTTCAACTATTCTAGTTAGTCTAACATTGTATGTAGTTGTAACTTACACATGTATGTATGGACTATTCTGCATATGTTTGTATGAATCTTATCGAAGAATTTTGTTGTTTTAACTCATCACTTTGGATTGTCGACTATTTTGCTTTCCATCTTGTGATGTCTTTCAGCTTGTGTGTTCCCTTTCAAGCTGCGTACTATTACAGGCTTCTAAGGGGCACACTCCTCTCCTCTTTAATGTGTTAGAGCCTTTCCATGCATATTCTATGACTTGCTGCAAGGTCACAGCATTGCCTCCAACAAAGACATATTGCTTACCTTTGTGTGCAACTGCAGTCAAGGTGATACCATGCTACCCACTATGGGGACTCCTACTCCAAACAGTCTGAGGTCTTGTTGGGACTTCTTACCAGGGAGATCCCCTGACATGTTGGTGGGTCCAACAATGTCAATATTTATGGTGCTAGAAGGAGGGCCATATCACAAGCTGAGTCCTCATAATATGTTTTGAATCTTCACACATCTAGCATGGAGTTTGTTACAGTTCACCCTCTGAAATGTTTGTCCAATGGAGGTATCTTTGAAGTCGAGAGGGAATTTTGGGAGGACTTGTCACAAATAATGTATGATGGTGAAGGCAAAGTAACATGGCCTGAGCACTTAGATGAATTCCATGCACTCATGGAGAGACTACAAGATGTTAACGAAACTATGGCTTGTACGCTGCTCGCACGCACACTTCGCGACTACCCATTGCTATGGTGTAGCATATTGCATCATGGCTTCGTGCACTCATTCAAATAGTTCAGTGATCAAATAAAATTTGTTTTCCATCATTTCGATCCTAAAGCACTTGATAAGAAAATGTTACAACAATGGAAAGCCCCACATGAATCTGTAATGGAATTTTGGGATAGCTTCCCTCTTCTCTTTTTTGAAGCTCTGAAAAGTAATATGAAGTTCCAATATCTTTTTGAAATATTTGAGAATGTTTGTATCAAATTGATCTATCCAAAAGTGAAAAAAATCTCAAACCCCTTTCAGCATACTTCGGTGATGATTTTGTACAATCCCAAGTGAACACAGTCGTTATCACAAGTGATTGTCCGCCTTCCTCTCATCAAACAGATCCACCCCCGCAGAGTGATGTGGGAGAGTGTGCACACAAGTTTGATGAACTATCACATCCTCCCACCCCCACTACTCTCAATTTATGCGCATATTTGGTTGGGAAGCCCATTGGTTGTCATATGCACTTGTTACCTCAACCTCTATCTTCGTGTTCTGCTAATCCTCTTGATTGTACTGTCTTGTGTTCTTCCATCCCAGACTCTACACTTATTGTGAACGAGGATCTAGCTATCGACGAAGTTGATGTTGCAAAACCAACTTGCATTGTAATTTATAATGAGTATGACTGGGAATCTGAACATGAACCCACGGTGAAGGATGACCTCCTTCTATCCGTGTCTCCTTCGCTTTTTCTTGACATCTTTGGTGATTCTACTATCTCTGATTTTCCCTGTGTAAATCCATCCACAGATCCATCTACTTTTGATCATTCACAGAACACACCCAATGTCAGCCCATCATTTGAGAGCAGAGAGGACAAATCTTTCATTGAGAATCCACTCGATTTTGCATCTACTGTTTTTGGAAATGCAAATGGTGAACATTCTTATTTCTCATCTACCCCTTTGTATGATTCATTAGACCTTGAGGATGTTGATGAACTCATTGATTTTTCTGATCGTAGCTTTCCTGATCTCTTTACTCCTATATTTGATCATGATGTTGATTCAATCATTGTTTATCTTTCAAAGCCACCCATTTATGATGATCTATCTGTCGATGAAGTTGAAAACCTACATGCTGTGGAGGCACTTCAACCCGAGATGATGGTTATGTCAGGCCTTCACTGTCTTGAGGTTAGTTTCACTTTTGATCAGGAAATTGTTGAATCACCCAAGGCTCCTCATCACTCATATGTATGCATTGAAGATCAATCCAGTACACATATTTTTCTTCTTTCACCTGAATCACATGATCCCATCGCTTATGCATTGGAGGAATCATACACAACAAGCACACTTTCAAGGCGTAAGTTGTCTCTCTTTCTCATGTTTTCTTGTCTGTCACAACCAAAAGAGTGTGCATGCTTATCATCTACACACAGTGTGTCACAACACCATGTTAAGTCCGTTGAATGCTTGTCTTGTGCTTTCACTCTTTTCTTTTCCGTGGATGAGTTTAAACTTGGAGTGTGGTAGTCTTCATTGTTACATCTCTCATGTTTGTTGGTTCACATGACTATCCTTTTTAGGAACCATGCCTTCAACAACATGGGTTAACCAATGCGCCAATGGCTACATTAGAAATATCACTTCACGTGATTAGGCCCATGCACCGTTATCTTAGGAGTAAGAGTAGTGTTTGCTTGCATGCATGTTTTCCTTTTTACTTTGTTTATTTTTTCGATTACTTGCTTGATTTTCTTACTTGCTTTGCTTTCACATTTGCTTCTGATCTTTGCTTTATTATTTTGTTTGCTTTTTTTTATGTCCAGAGGTTAGTTCACATGAAACCATGTGCGACTCTTAAGACAAGCAGGTTAAAGTACAAGAGTACTTGTATTGTTATCAACACTTGGTTATCTGTCGTCCTCTTTCTTTATGCAGAACTTGTTGTCTTCAGTCAATGATACACCAATGGAAAATACCTTCTGTTCGAAGTGAATCTTGGTGAAAAACAACACTTGCACTCTAACTAGTACCACCTACTCTAATAAGTTGCTTTTGGGTTAACCCTTGTTAGCTCAGTCAAGTAGAGTAAGGTGAGGGGGGAAATATTAACAAGTATGTTAGAGGTATATATAACATACTTCTCTAAAGGAACAACCTCTTCTTATCTCAATAAGTCAAGATCCATCTTCCGCCTTTGAAATAAATAAGTGCCTATGCAAAGTTCTTTTGAAAATGAAAAAATGAAAATGGATAAGGTGAAAGAAGAGAAAGGCTTCTTGCACAGAGAGGTGATGCAAGCAACTTCATCAAGGTATTAACCAGGCTGGCTGGTAGCAGAGTGATGCCTGTGTTCCTGCATAACTCCATCAGGGTATTGTCCAATCCTGCTAGTAGCGGAGCAACACTAAAGATGAAACTTAAACTCTGACAACTATATTACTTGTGCACCAATATAACCTTCATCCCCAATCGAAACAACTAAGTTGACTTGGCTTGGAATGTGTGCTGACTGATCAAGAGAATGATAGGTGCTACATCTTTCACTCAAGATAGTGTGGAAGCCATGATGATCTAAGAATCAAATGATACTTCTGGAGGAGTTAGACTTGTTTTTTCATGAAACAAGGTCCATTCAAAGAGCTGAAGTTCTATGAGTGTGTCGCCAATGTTGTAGCGGCTACAACCACCCTCCAAAAGTTTTCCTTAGCTTCGTTTTAGAGCCTCCCTACCAAGCATCCTTAGTAGAATGTCTTGCACTGCCCAGGTACTTATGATTTCAGTTGAGTTTCTTTGGCATAACAACTTGTGTTCACTAACTTGTTTATCTTTCACCCGTAAGCTGACCTCTTGTGACTTGGTCTCAAACCGGTCCTTGTGTTGACTTGGAAAACTACACAACACTGGAGGACAACCAACCTTGCTCTCCGTAATTTCATAGTGCATCCTGGTAGCCAACAATGATCTCCAAAATTGCGCAGAGCAGGCAACTGCCTTCCTCAAGAAAATTGCGCAGAGTAACTCATCACCGGGATTGATCTCAAAATTGTCACAATTATGACTGGAAGCCTTGGCTTTAGTCCAGAAATTGAACAAAGCTTGAGGGTGGCCAGAGCCACTTAACACAGAAATTGCGAAGAAGTCATCCCAAGCCTTGCCGACCGTTGCATGTGCTTACAAGTTGATTGGTCCCCTCTAGGACTGTACAATATTGCCTTACATGCATGGGCAGTTTTTCGTAAAAAAGAAAAAAGCAAAAATAAAAAAGCATCCCTATATTTTAGGGATCTATTTTTAGCAGTTGAGGGTTACATGCAAAAGCCGTTTTAGAAACCTCCCACCAAGTGTTACTTTTTCCTAGAATTGTGGCATGTGCTATATAAGCCTTGATCTTGTCAAAACTATTTATTCTACGCCTTAGATCTCATTCTTCACTTTTGATCTTGGAGCTCCAACAGTCCCAACACATCTAGGAACCTTTGGCACACTCATCGCAACTTTTTTCGGGTAAGTCCTCTTTTCATGTCTTTTGCTGCTTTTCTGTCGCTTTTTACATTTCGGTTTGTGTGAATGTTGTTTGCTTGGTTTTGTTGAACTCTTGTTATCGCTTCAATGCATGTTAGCTTGTAGAAGCGTTGTTTCGAGTTTGCATTACATTTCCTTGTTGTATGCATGACATTGTTTCTGCACAAACGGTCATCGTTGCAACGACTCACTTCACACAATCCATTGTTTTCCCTTTTTTAATGAATCATGCACTTACTGATTGCATGCATGTTCATTCACTCATGTCTACACCAACTTTTCCTGAGCTACCATGGCCTAAACCTCGCCTTTCCCATATTGCACTGCGGATTTCTAGGATGGAAGGCCTTGCCCTGCTCCCAAGAATTGTGTAGAGCTTCCCTCACACTGGCCGTCGAGGATGTGCTCTGTGCAATTTTTAGAGACAGTTCCTCAATTGGCCCCCGAGATTGCGCAGTGCAATTTCTAGGGTACTAGTCATGTTGACCAATGCGCAGTTCCATTCCTCAGCAAGCGAAGCTTGACTATGCTCTGTGTAGATTCAGTAGTTAGTAAGCTCACTGGTAGCTTGGAATGTGCTCTGTACAGTTCGAGCAATCAACCTCCTAGCCTCTCCCAAAGAAAACTGCACAATTTTCCTAGTCAGTCAATAAGGTATGTTGCATGTCATTCCTCAAGTTGCTTTTGGTTGTCAACTGACATTTTTTTTTCCATGAGTGTTTCTCTATCTCCAGGCATCACATGTGTTCATCAGTACCTTAGTAATACAAGTACAATGGCTTCCAAGAGAGCAGGGTCAAAGGACACAATTTAGGGCAAACTAGAGATGTGGTCGAGCAAGTCTCTATGAGCTTGCCCATCTATGAAGACACTAAGATGTTCATAGACAAGGAGATCAAGATCACATGGTAGGACATCAATGACATCTTTTCAGGCACCTTTGATGAGATTCTGGAGGACCGCAGAGTCTATGTCAACATACACAACTTTGGCTTGTACTGGGTTGCATGCAAGTATTCCACATTTCCATGCGCAGACATGATCCATTGGAATATCTCGCATACTGATCCAGAGACAATGTTATTGATTAGTGCCGTGGAACAAAACTTTCTACCTTCAGGGCAAAGAACTTTCAAGAGATGTATCACTTACCATAGCCGGTGAACAAAATGGATGCAATCTTCACCAATCCCAACAACAATGTGAACTCAAGGGACATCTTGAAGAGCTGGGTAAGAGAGACATCTAAGTTTAGGAAAACACCTAACTAGGTATAGAAGACAAAGAGACTGCAGAAGGTGTATCAGTTCTTGGTGATCTTCGTATGTCGCTTATATGGCCAAGAGAGTACATAAACCTTCCCACAGAGTTGGGTGATTGTGTTGGATCAGTTGGCAAACGAAGGAATAACTTTCAATTGGTCTGACATGTTGGCTCTTCCATTGAAGGGGCAAGTAACAAATGCTTGACATCCACCAAAGGGTCAGCAAGCAAAGCTTTTCATGTCTACCTACATTCTAGATGTAATCTATGCCCGCCAACATTTATCTAGCTTGGGTTGGGCATGGAAACCTTCAGAAACCTACTGTGCACATCTATTGCAAGTTATTCTCAGAGTGCAACTTCCGTGGAGTTATACTACAACTATCATACCACTTCGTCATCCTGATGTATAGGATGCTCTTTGAGAAAGATCCACCTTGTATGTCACAAGCAAAGATGAAGGCATTGGTTAACATTGCAGATTGGTATGCCTCACCCCTTGGCACCTTCACCTGGATGTACAATGCAGAGAAGGCTCTGCATGTGTTACCAAAGTTTGCCATGGAAAATATGGTCATGTAAGAGGTCGCATACCACATCTCGACAGGGTTGTCAGTGAGACTGCACGGGAAGAAGAAGGCACCTTGGCCTGCTCTTCCTTTACAGATCAGGTTGTATGAGATCCAGAGTCTCAAGCATGCTTAGGCCGAGATGGAGGAATTCAAGCGATTCACCTTTGGCACCAGAAGTTTCAATCCATATGATTCACATTTCTTAATGAAGGAACATTGTGCGAGAGTGTATCTTCCTTGGATCCACGGGGCATGTCATTGGCCTAAGGAAGACCCATGGATATACTGCTATAACTCCTCAAGGATCAATGAAGCAGTCAGAGTGGCTATAGAATGGTTAGCAACACACAAGGCAACAACACTTGACAGAGCAACAACATCAACAATAGTAGACCTACTCATGACAAAGGCAAGAGGAATATTTTCGACATCACAGAGGCGAAGCAAAGCTACAAGTTCAAGGAAGATCCACTTGTAATATGAGAAACATTAGATATTAAAGTAAAGAAGCGATGACACAATAAAAGGATTGCACAAAGACAAAGAAAGAAACAGAAACTGGAGGAGGAAGAGAAGAAGTTGCAGGAGGTGAAGCAATAACTAAGGGAAGAACAAGAGCTGCGCAGAAGGAAGTGCAACAGGAGCAAGAACAACAGGAAGCAGAGAGTGCACACATTGATGAAACTGTGAAAATAAAGGTTATTGAATCAGAACAATTGGCAGATAGCAAACATAGCGATTAGTCGTAGTAATAGGACTTTGCTTAGGAGATTGAATAGATGTTAGAGCAGATGGACACAGATGTGGTTCAACTGGAGCATGATAAGGATAAATACCTCATGCCCAAGGACCCAGAGGTCACTTTATAGGCTCACCAAATCCAGGACCAGAGAAATTCCCAAGTGATCAAGGAGACACTGAAATCCTTGAGGACAATTTGGAAGCAGATGCACACAACATATCCTTTGATGAGTTACAACACAGTGTTGTGAAATCGCACAGAGTGCCCACTCTGGATGTCCATGCATCTCCTACACAGTTTCAAGAACGAGTGATCGTGTCTGATGTTCACAGATATCCAGCTGCATAGGCCGATGCTACAAAGGCATATGCCAAAGCCACCAACTCAAGTGTGAGATTCTTGATAGCTAAAAATGAGCACATGGTTAAGGAATTACAAGCGACCAAGCAAAGAGAAGAGAAAGCTACAACATCTGCCAGAGCAGAGTGGAGGAAATCGTTACTTAATGAAGTATCTGTTGGATACCTATACCAATAGGTTTCACATTTCATGATTGGCAAATTCAAATGCCAAATATGCTCTACTTTGCTGATTCAAAGATCCCATATTTCCAAGGAAAAACAAGGTGTGTACATACCTTCATGCCTATTAAAGTTTGATGGATGATCCAACAGTCTAATCTGGATCATGCCACATTTCAATTTTTGTTGTAGAATAGAGAAAGAAATCTGTCCAAACTGTTTAATCTTGGCAGATCAGTAGTTAGGCAGAGAAACTAAGGTTCCCAACTGCTTAATCTGGGGCCTTGGAAGAAATATGGGTAGTGCTAGATAGAAAAATCAAAGGAAAAGCCAATGGAAAAGAAAAGGCACATAAAGGGTCTGCAAGTCCAAGTGCACCCTCCAAGAAGAAACAAAAAATGCTAGGCAAAATAGTTGGGTAGGTAGATGGGGTTGCAGAAGTGATGTTCCTTCCAAGCTGAAACTTTACCAGTCAAATACAAGGAAAACAACATAATGAAGCATGTCTAACTTCCCCTTTTCCTGATTCATCACTCATTACCAACCTCCCTTCACAAGATGTGTTTATAAGAGAGATTCAAGGTTTTATGTTGATTCTTATGGCCTTTAGAAGCCACATTTCTTGTGTAAAGTTCTTTTCATTTTGATCTACTCTTTAAACTAAGTTGTTTTCAAGAAAACTTAGTGATATCACTCTTCATTCACCTTCTCCCTCCATATTAACCTCTAACATTTATTATCTAGCTCCCTATGCTTCCCTTTCCCTACTACTATAACACCATGGTGTATAAATCCTAAGAAATGTATAAATACCCCCTCCTTGGCATTATAGCCATGTGGTTCACTACTAGGGAATTGGATTAACACCTGGTTAAGCTCAAGAACCCAAGCCTTACCTCTCTGTCTCCATCAGAACTCATGCTACCCATTCAATCCTTCATTTTGCCATAAAAACCTTGGAAAAACCCCTTTTTACCCCTATACCCGCTCAAAAGAAAAAATTGCATAAAAAACCCACTTTCCCCGCCTTATCCTAAGGTCGGGACCAATTTCCGCTTTTGTCATGAAAACTTTATCAAAAGCCATTTATCCTAAGTTCTAATGCATATGCGACATTACAAAGAAAAATGCATAAAAACCTAGTTTTCCTAAGTTTCGGGTTTGATTCGCAGTTATGAAAATACATAGCAAACCGATGAAAAAACATTAAAAATCACTGAGGGTCCCGCTAGGCGCGAATATCAAGAAAATTATTATTTCAATCCCCGCCCGATGACCGTATCCTTCGCGCGGATTGCTGACCCGATAACCGTCCGATCGAGCTCCTTTAATCCGACGGTCGACGTGAATTTCGGAGCGGCCCCGATGTCCGACAGATATCGTCCGATATCTGTCAGACGCTGATGTCATGCGGGGTCCACGCGTCGCCTCCAAAATCCATCGAAGCCCCCTCTGACAGATTCCTCGCCGTATAAGAGGTAGCCCAATATTGCGCCACTTGTCCGCCTATGTCAGCGCCCTCTTACCGCCTATGTCAGCGCCACGACCGTGCGCCCCGCCCACCACTGGTCCACCTGTCCGCCACCTCACCGCCCCCGTGGACCGGCCATAGGCTGCCACGTCACCTGATGATGTCATGCTGACGTCATCCAACCCGGACCCACCTGCTGACGTCATGCTGATGTCATTTAAAAAAAGGCGCCAATGACCCGAAAAAGCCATATTTTGTCAAAATTTTCGCGTTTTTTGCACTTTTTGCAAAAGACATTGCTGCACTCTCTGCATGCGTTTCACGACGAAATTTCTACCAACCTACTCAAAACAACCAAGAGATCGTCAGCGCGCCTACCCACCAGCTCTTCCGACCCAGGCCATCCATCTACCAGGTATTTGTCCGTGAAAACCTCTCTGAAACCTGGTTTTTCTCTGTAAATGCTAAAAACACTTTAAGCACAGAAAACGCTTAAAATTCACCAGAAAACTACTCATACCCAGCTCCCTCTTGAAAAATTGACGGTCGAATTTCACTAGCCGAGCCGTTTTTAGACTGAATTTTCAGTAAGAACCTGCATTCTTCGTTCGCGCAGTCGTGAACTAAAACCCGTAACCTGCACTCAATTACCAAGAAAGGTCTGTCAGACACTACAACTTGCCTTCTCAAGGAACCAAAACAGTATTTCAATTGTTGTGGACTTACCCTGTTACCTTGCATTTTCAATTTTCCTCTTCACTCAGGCAGTGCTCTTCCGGCCTAAGAAACAGAAGTTTAATTACCAATCAGAATCCAACAACCATGGAGACTCCAGTTGCACCAGTTGCCCTCAATGTTGCTCCCTTAAATGCCCCTCAGAGAGAGCTGTAGTGGCAAGATTTGGCAGACCTAGACTACCAAATCTCAAAGGACTCCTCGTCGAAATGCAAGTTTCACCTTCATCTACTGAATGAGCTTAAGGCCAAACACAAGGATGGGATAGACATACTAGGCATTTGGGATTCCTTCCTCCCAATATTCAAGCTCCCTCAGGTCAACCAGTTCCCTGACCTGATTCATCTATGTGCTGTCTGCTATGACCCCATGCAAAAGGTTGTGCTTGACCCTACAGGTGCAGTGGTATTCTACATCACCCCTGAGGTCATTAGAGAGATGCTGCAGTTCAAGACCCAGAAGAAATTGGTCCCCTTGTCTCTAATGGACTTGATCAACCAAGGAGCTAAGATACTAACAGATGCACAAATCTTAAAGCTCAACCAATTGTTCATTACAAACTCTGACACTGTGTTGCACCCTCCTATTTTTGATGGCTACCTCAATCAACTGGGTGTAGATCTTGCATACATGATTAGTTCCATTTTGGGGTACAAGTCACTGGAATTTATTGATGAAACTGTATTAGTAATGATGACTATGTTTTCCCCTGGCAAGAGTCCAATCTATTATGACTATGCTACATACATTTTAGATAAGATGCATGAGCAGTTCTTGAACCTGTCAAGAGAGAAGGTGTTCAGATACACCTCTTACATCTACCATCTCATTCTTTACTATCAACATGAGAAGTTCTCCTTTGAGATTAAGAGAACAGATGCAGAAGGCAATCCAAGGTCAGTGGTGTACTGGACCTCGGTGTTTCATCTCAGCACCTACTCTCCATATACATATTATGAGTTCATAGACCTCTTCATCCATCCAGCCATGTCTTTATTCTTAAGCTCACCTCCTCCAAGACTGACTGATGAGATGCAGAGGATTCTGTAGCTATCCAAGGTGTACAACATAGGGGATTGGTACTTTTATCAACACTACATTGTAATCAGAATATATGGGTGTGAGTTACGCCCATACAGATTGCCCAAGTATGTGCCTATGAGACTGTTTGCCCTAGAATATTTCAGGCAATTTGGCAATGCCGATATGGTACACTTTGCAGGCAAGGGCAAGAAGGCACAACTAAAGGTGAAAAATCAATTGGCCACCTTGTCTTGAACAAAAGGGAAGGTCGGAAAGAAGCTGACAGAAAGCTAGAATGCCTTGGCCTGAGAACCAGTGTCCATTGGAAGCCCTATGACCCTAACCAATCCATATCCTTAAGAAGGCTAGAATACAAGCTCTCTAGCTATGAACATGTGAGCTTGCCCCACATTGAAAGATATGCCAATCAACCAAAATGGAGAAGGGGCACACTGGAGGAACCAGTCACTCAAGAAGAATTGAATGAAAGAGCTAGAAGGCATCTATTGAAAATGGCTGACTTGGAATCTCCTTCACATGTATTTTCTCTGCCAAAGCCTCAAGCAGGAGCAGTGGCCTCATCATCTGCAGCACATCAAGAGGCAGTGCAAACCACAGGCCAAGCTCAGAGCAAAGGTAAGGAGAAGGATATGGAAGAGCCACAGGCACAACAAGGGCAGGTGTAGCCACCCCAACAGGAACAGCAGCAAAAGGACCAACAGGTGCAGGGGGAACAAACAGCAGAGGCCCCAATGGCCACCCAGCAGCAACCAGCACAGATGGCACCCCCAAGGCAAGAATCAAGAATTGACTCATCTGTCCTCCAAACCCCTCAAAGGGAGGATGTGAACAGGAAAAGAGATAGGGAAACGCCCCTTACTGCATCACCAGAGAAGAGGCAAAGACTAAATCCCTTCTCTGAAGAAGAGATGCCAATGGGGCAAACTTCAGGAACAGGCCTGCCCAGCATGGAGGCCTTAGCCAGC